>APFE030024895.1:189900-206726 GCA_000404065.3 Pinus taeda
ATCTTAGATTCTGTTACTTTTTGTGCAAGTGACACTTGTTGCACTTGGTCTCGTAATTTTGATATATCATGTTGCATTTCTTCCTCTTCTTCATGAGTCATGCTAGAGCTTTCAGGTGGCTTACTAGGCGTTTGCATTTTCTTTCCTCAGGGCATCAATTACCAATAATAATGCTTTACTATGCTCTTTGAATTCCTTCAAACTAATTTTTCAAACCAAGCTTATGCAAAAATTTAAAAAAAAACTGCACACCTTTTTTCACTTTGTAGGAGCTTGATATTGAATTTGATGTATCTCTGTAATTTCAGATCATCCAGTTTTGAAATTGTGATCTGTAGTAGCCCTTTGCATCCTCTTTCCAATGCCACCAGTCTGATCTAAATTGGATTCTCCAAGGAAGAGTTATGCACAATCTCCCAAGATGACCTGATTATAGACCTTTCTAGAAGAGTAAACTTGTATGAAGTGCCACGTGTCACTGTTTCAACCTTTGGCTCTGAAAAACATATACAAGAAACTACAATATGTCCTCTTTCTATACCTTCTTACAAAATTTCAATCCGATGCTTCTGAAAGAAAGTTATGGTGATTTTCCCCAGGTCACCTGTTTGGAATGTAATTCAGGAGTCTACAAAATGACCAATGTTATCAGATCATATCTCTACAAATATGGCGCAAAAAGCTCTAAAATTTGGACCCAAGGTTTAGTGTAATTTCATCTCAAATAGGTTTTTTTTTCCACTTCTGAAATGTCACAGAAAAAAGTTATAGCGAAAATGCCACGATGACCCATTTGGAGCAGCGAAACTCGAGAATCCAAAGTTCTGATACCAAATGTTATGAAACCCACTCACAAAAAGATAGAGAAGAGAGATCAACGCCTTAGAATTCAGCCTCTTCGAGGGGGAAACCTCCTTTATATTACACAAATGAACAATTCTTGGATGATTCAAATGAAAAAACCTCCTTTCTATATACAGGAGTCTAAGGAGTCACAATATAAGCAAACCGACCTAACAATAATAATATAAAGCCATAAAAATAACAATAGAAGGATTCTATGAGGCATAGTGATAAAAATATGGATCCAATAGGGGCACAACAATATTAATAAGGGATACAACTACAAAGTAATGGGGTAATCACTAGTATTATAGGGACCTAACAGAGAATGTCAAGGGTCACCCTACCCTTTGCTATAAATAGTCCCTCATAATTCATTGTAAGGGCTTTTGGTCAGGCAAGCCTTCGATAAGGCTATCCTGGAGAGAGCTTGGACAATATTGTAACAAGATTTGGCTTCTCCTCTGCATAGAGCTAGTACATCTCTTTGGAGGAGCAAGCAGATGTGGCTGTAACATTCCACTATTGGAACTAGTGGTTGGAGATGGATGTATTGTATGACTGTAACTTACACTTATTTATATAGTAAGAGCCAGTGCATTTCATGCATATGTTGTATTGTATTCTATGCTATTTGGTAAATGATATATGTATTGGTTTGCTTATGCATGCATGTATGGACTATTCTGTATAAGTATGTATTAATCTTTCTGAAATGTGTTGTTGGTTTAACCATCAATTTGGATTGCTCACTAACTTACCTTCCATGTTGTGATGCATCTTCGCTTGTGTGTTCCCTTGCAAGCCGAGTACTATTATAGGTTTCAAAGGGGTGCACTCATCTCAACCCGCATGTGTTGGAACCTCTCAGCACCTTCCTTAATTCACTGTAGCTGTCACACCCTTGCTACCAACAAAGTTATCTTACTTGCCTCTGTGCGAAATCATGGTCAAGGAATTACCATACGACCCATTGCTAGGACTCCTACACCAAATGGTCTGAGGTCTAATTGGGACTTCTTACTAGGGAGATCCCCTGACATGTTGGTAGTTCGAGCACTGTTAACATTTCTTGCGCTAGAAGGAGGGCCAGATGAAAAGATGTGTCCTCTCATCCGGTTTTGAACCTTTTCATATATTTCATGGATTCTTTTACTCTTCTCCCTTTGCAATGTTTTTCGAATCATGAAGATGTCACCATCATGATGGAGTTTTCGATCACTTGTCCACTTACACGTATGATGGTGAAGGCAAAGTGGCCTGGCCTGAGTACTTACATGACTTTCTTTCCATGCTTCATGAGGAAGATGGGTGTTTTACCAAACATGCCAGCTTGTTGCTTGCATACGCACTTAGCGAATCTCCACTTCGATGGTTGTTCAACTTACCAGTTGACAATGTGCACTCACTTGAGAAATTCTGTGATCTCATTGAAGATACTTTCTATCGTTTTGATCCAGACCATCTTGACCTAAAACTACTGCAACAATAGAAGGCTCTACATGAATCGATCATGGATTTTTGGCAGCGCTTCCGTGACTTGTAGTTTCAAGCTCCGAGGAGCCATATGAAATTTTCCTATCTTTGGGATCAATTTGAGTATTGCCTTAAGAAATCTTCTCGTCCTAAGAAGAAGGTTGAAATCAAGCCTCGCTCAACATTCTTCACTGATGGATCTAGGAAAACTCATGTGGATGTGGTCACTGTCATGACTAACTGTCCACCATCCCTTCATCAAACAGCTCGATCACTACTGAGTGATGTTGAGGATCATGCTCACACACCTGTTCAACTTTGACATCCTCGCAACATCACTTCACTTAATTTTTGTGCAGATTTGGTTGTGAGTCCATCGAGTTTCCATATGTGTGTTGTTCCACAACCTCTGTCTTTGCACTTGGTTATTCCTCCGGATGATACTGTCTTGTGTTCTTCCATTACAGACTCTTCACGTGTTGTGAACGAGGAACAAGCCACTGACGGAGTTGGTGTTTCACAACCAACATGTGCTGTCATTCATGAAGAGTATGAGTGGGAGCTTATGCATCAACACTCGGTTAAGGATGCTCCCTTCTGTCCGAGCCTCCTCTGTTCTTTCCTAACATCTTTGGTTAACCTATCATCCATGATTTTGCATGTGTATCTTCATCCACAAATGCACCCATTGTCAATCACTCGTAGGACACATCGTATGTTGGTCTATCATTTGACAACGAAGAGGATAAGTTCCTCATTGAAAATCCACTTGATCTTTCTTCTATATTTTCCCAAAACACAGAGTACAAGTTTGTTCTCTTTTCATCTACCCATCTATTTGATTCATCTGATAATGAGGATGTCGATGAAATCATTGATTTTTTTTATCAAGGCGGTCATGATCCATTTATCCCATATTTGATCATGATCATGACTCTATCACAATTGATCTTTTGAAGCCACTGGTCTGTGATGATCTATCTAATGATGAAGTTGAAACACCCAAGACTATCGAGGCACTTCAGCCCGAGCTTATGGTTATGTCAGGTCCTCACTCTGTTGGGGTTAGTCTCACTTTCGATCAGGAAACAATTCAATCACCCAAGGATCCTCATCATTCATCTGTATGCATTAAAGATCAACCTCACACACAGATCATCCTTCCTCCACTTGAACTTCATGATCCTATCACTCATTCATTGGAGGAATCTTATATTGCAAGCACACGTTCACGCTGAAAGTTATATTTGTTTCTTTCATTTGCTTGCATGTCTAAGTCAAGAGTGTGCTTATGCTTCAAAGTTACACACAGTGTCGCATGGCTTCATGATAAGTCCACAGACTGCTCGTCATCTACTTGTACTCACTTATGTCATGTGGGCACTTTAAAACACGAAGTGTGGTTGTCTTCATTGTTATATCTTTCTTGCTTGCTAGTTCACACAACTGGTTTTCTCGCAAACCAAGCCTTCACCAACATGGGTCAACGAATGTGCCGGTGGCTGCATTGGAAATATCACTTCACGTGATCGGGCCCATGCACCGTTAGATTAGGAGTAGGAGTAGTGTTTGCTTTCAATCAGTTTTCTTGAATGCTTGTTTTCTTGCTTGCCTTGTTTGTTTGTTTGTTTTCTTTCTTGTTTGCTTACTCTCTTTTATTTTTCTTTTGCTTCTACTCTTGCTTTGTTTTGTTGTTTATTAGTTCGCTTGTTTTGTTCGTAGGTTAGTTTCAAATGAAACCATGTATGACTCTTCAAACGATTTAGGTAAAGTATAATAGGGCTTGTACAAGTATCACTACTTGGTTATCTGTCACCTTGCCTTTGTATGAAGAGCTCGTTACCTTTAGTCCATGATACATTGAAGGAAAATACAGATTATTCGAAGTGAACCTTGGTGAAAACACAATGCTTGCATGCTAACTAGTGTCACCTACTCTAGTAGGTTGTTTTTGTGTTAACCCTTGTCAACTCAGTCAAGTAGAGTAAGGTGAGAGGGAAAACCTTAATAGGCACGTTAGAGGTATAATAAATTACTTCTCTTCTGGAACAACCTCTTCTGCTCTCAACAAGCCGGGATCCCTCTTCCACCTATGAAATGAATAAGTGTTATGCACATTTTAAAAATGAAAAAATAAGAAAATGAAAAAGTGAAAAAAAATTCAAAATGAAAATGAAAAAGGTGAAAGAAGAGAAAGGCTTCCTATGCAGAGAGGTGATGCAAGTAACTCTACCAGGGTACTGACTAGGCTCACTGGTAGCGGAACCATGCTTGTGTTCCTATGTGACTCCGTTGGGGTACTGTCCAGGCCTGTTGGCAGCGGAGAAACACCAAAGATGAAACTAAGACTCTGATGACTATACTGCTTGTGCACCAATATACCCCTCAATCATAATCAAAACAAATGTGTTTCCTTGGCTTCGAATGTGTGTCAATCGACCAAGAGCATGTTAGATACTACATCTTACAATCAAGCTAGTGTGAAACCAAGATGAGATGAGAATTGACCAATACTTCCGGAGGTGCTAGACTTGCTCTTCACAACCAAGGTCCATTTAGATAGTTGGAGTTCTACCAATGTGTCACTAAGCCTTGTAGCGGCTACAACCACCCTCCAAAAATTTTCCTTAGCTTCATTTTGGAGCCTCCCTACCAACCTTTCAGAGCAACTTGTCTTGCTTCATCAAGTACACAAGCTTCAGTGTTTTTCTTGCATAAAGGCAACCTCTCGATGACAGCTTGATGCATTCCCCTCATAGGTTGTTCATCTAGACTTAGTCCAACTGCAGGCTAAGCAGCTCCCCTAAGAAATGGTGCATTTATGGAGGGAAACCATCCTTCCCTCTAGAAATTGCGTAATCCTTTCTGGCAGCCTGCTGGGCTCCAGAATTGTGCAATTTTTCCAGTCAACACTCACAGTGAAAATTGCGCAATTTTCCCCAACAGGGTGGCTCAACCTACATTTATGCAAATTTGGACAACAGTCAGCTGCTCTTCCCATAAATTACGTGAATCTCCTGGGCAATTAGCCCAACTCCCAACTAGAAATGCGTATTTCCTTCAAGCAGTTGAGCAACTTCATGCATGAGTAGTTGGGTTGACCAGTTCCACTCGGGACGAAGGAAACTTGAACTGCATCCATGGCTTGCTTTTTCCTGGAATAGCAAAAAGAAACATGCAAAAGGAATCCCATGATTCAAGGAGATATTTTTAGCAGCTGGAGTTACATGCAAAGTTGTTTCAGAAACTTTCCTTCAAGTGTTGCTTTTTCCTAGATTTGTGGCATGTGTATCATAAGCTCAAAACTTATTTTTTTGATGCATTAGAGCTCATTATTTCACATTGATCTTGGAGTTATGACATCCCACAACACATCCAAGACTCTTCAACACATCCAGCTCATCTATTCACGGGTAAGTGGCCTCAACTTGTCTTTTTCAGAATTTCTGTTGCTTTTTGTGTATTTTCTTGTGTGAGTGTTGTTTGCTTGATTTCTTTGAACACTTGCTATCATTTACATGTATAGTAGATTTTCCTAGAAATTTTTAGTTTTCGATGTTATCTCACTGTTGTCACATGGATGAAACTGTTTTGCAGGAACAGTTGCTGATTCGGCAACTCACTTCACCCACATGCATGTTGATCTGTTTACTTAATCTTTCATTCATGTTTGCATGCATTGTCAATCACTTCTACTTTCACTTAGTGTCACTTTGCATTCACTTTCATATTTTCTTTAAGTTGCCCGTCGGTGAGTCTGGCCAACCTTGGCTTGGACTTTGCCTCAACTGAGACAACATTGCACAATATGGGGAAGGAAGGATTTGTCTTCCTCTCTAGAAATGTGCATTTCTTTCCAGCACTATCCTCTAGGACTATTTAGCACATTTTTGAGGGACAATGACTACTGGCCCTAAAAATTGCGCAATGTTATCCCTAAGCTTATAGTCATTCTCAGCTGGAATTGTGCATTGTCTAATCCCAACAGCTAGCAGCCAGTCTGTATTGCGCATTCTCCAAATCCAGCAATTAGTCTTGCCTCCCAAACAGCCCAAACTTCCTTTTCCGTAGCTCTAGCAGCTAGTCACCTAGCCTCCCATAGGAAATTACACAATCTTTCCTACCAGTTCCCTAGGTATGTACTATGTCATTCCCCAAATTTTCTTTGGTTTTCGCTGAAAGATTTGTTTCCATGCATGTTGCTTGTCTCTAGATCTTTCAAGTCTTCATCCACCTCTTAGCAGTATAGGATCAATGGCTTCCAAGAGACCAGGATCACATGACACTAATAGAAATGTAGTTGGAGAAACAATTGAGCGAGTGTCCTCTAGTCTACCAATCTATGAAGATACAAAGATGTTTCTAGACAAGGACATCAAATTGAAGTAGAAATAGGTCAATGAAGCGTTTTCAAGCACTTTTGAGGAATACCTCAAAGACTATCAGGTGTACATGAACATTCACAAGTCCGACTTGTACGAGATTTCATTAAGATAACTCGCCTTCCCATCCATGAACATGATACACTAGATCATCTCTCACACTGATCCTGAGACGATGATCTTGAGCAGTGTTAGTGGGACTAAGCTTGCAACCTTCTAGGTAGGAGATTATGATGAGATGTATCAAATGTCAGAGCTTGTGACTGTCATGAAGACTCAATTTAGCTTACCCAACAATAATGCTAACTCTAGAGACATTTTGAAGAACTAGATAAAGGAGCCGCTCAATTCAGGTTGGCACCCAACTAGATCTAAAAGATGAAGACACTGTGGAAGGCGTATCAATACTTGGTCATATTTTCATGTTTACTGTATGGCCAAGAGAGCACAAAAACCTTCCCCCAGAGTTGGATGATCGCGTTGGACCAACTAGCTAGAGAGGGAAAACCATGTAACTGGTCCAACATGTTGGCTCATCGGTTGAAGGAACAAGTAAAAAAGGCTCGACAGTCACTCGGAGGTATGCATGTAGAGATTTACATGTTCGCCTACATCTTAGATGTAATCTGTGCCCAATAGGATTTCTCGGGCTTGGAGTGGGCATGGTTGTCGGTGAAGACCAATGTGAACACATATTTCAAGTTGTTGTCCGAATGCAGCTTCAGAGGAGTAATCACTGCTGTTCGATCATTTTGTCACTCCAGTGTATAAGATGGTATTCAAACAGGATCCATCCTACATGTCAAAGGAAGCAATGGAAGCATTGATAGGAATTGCTAATTGGTACGCCTCACCATCCGACACATTCATCTAAATTTTCAATGCAGAGAAGCCTCCACATGTTCTACTAAAGTTTTCCTTGGACATACTTTTCATGCAGGAAGTGGCATATCACATCTCAGCAGGATTGAAAGCTGGACTGCATTGGAAGAAGAAGGCACCTTGGCCCACTCTTCCATTGCAAATTGGGTTATATGAGATTCAAAGTATCAAGCAAGTGGATGTTGAAGCATAACTGATGAAGTACCCATTCGACCTCTGAATCTTTAATCCATATGACCCACATTTCATTGTGAAAGATCATTGCACGAGAGTTCAGTTCAACTAGATCCACAGGGCATGTCATTAGGCGGAGGAAGACCCATGGAGATATTGCTACAATTTCTCCAGACCCAATGAATAGGTCGGCTTCATTGTGGAGTGGTTAGAAAAGCAACATGAAGTAGCATCATGGAGAGAATGAAAAATAGGGGCAAGCATAGCAGTTTGCAAAAAAGGTAACAAGAAGATTTTTGATCGCATGGAAGAGGAGAAAATCTACAAGTTCCAAGAAGATCCATTGGTAGAGAAATCAGCTATGACTATAGAGGAAAAGAGGCACCAGCGTGACATGTGAATCACAAAATGGCAGAGGGAAAATAGAAGAATTGAAGAAGTAGATTTGGAGTTGCATGAGATAAGGGAGCAACGTCAGAAGGAACAAGAGTTGCACAAACAAGAGGGAAGCACAAAAAAAACATATACAGCAGGGGGCACAACATGTACAAACAGATGAAACAACAGTCGTATAGGTAGTGGACTTATTAGATCAGCTGACATCAGGAAAACAGGGTGAACCATCACAGGAGCAAGACTTCGCTCATGAGATAGAACAAGCACTTTAAGATTTGGATGCAAAAATGGAGCAATAGGAGTTGGAACAGGACACTGACCTCATGCCTCATCACCAAGAGGTCTACTTACCTGATTCACCACATCTAGATGATGAGAAAATCTTGAGTGACCAAGGAGGCATTGAGATCCTTGGTGATCAACCAGAAGGAGAGATGTACAATATCTCATTCGACAAATCTCAACATAGATTTGTGCAATCTCACAGAGTATCAACTCCGGAGGATCATACATCTCTTGCACAAGTTGAGGAACGAGTGATCATGATTTATGTGCGCAAACATCCAACAACCTTGTCTAATGAAACTAGAGTGTATGCCAAAGCCACTAGCTCAAGTGTTTTCTTTCTGATAGCTAAGAATGAGCAAATGGCAAAGGAAATATAGACGACCAAGAAAGGAAGAGACTTAGCAACAATGTTTGCCCAAGATGAACTAAAGAAGGCAATACTAGATAAAGTATTGTCCCTTGACACAGTGATGCAAGTGTTATACTCCAAGTTTGGTACCGTACATAAGGTGGTCATCCATCTCAATAGATGGCAACAGTGATGTGATAGAAGAACACGTATCTTGATGAAATTGCATGCTATTGTTGATGACATGCAAACATGGACAATGAAATACAAGGCAACCCTGCTTCACTTGCCTAAGATGATGAGGGAGGATGCGGTCGAGCTGAAAGCGTGTATGTAGAGTCAGATCCAGAACTATGAAGAGATCCTACAACACATCACTAACATGCAGGCTTCCCATGCACAAATATTCAATAGTATGGATGTTTTGGTGTGCACACACGTGATCCCATCTATTGAGACTCTCACCCAGTCGAAGACAAAGAAACAGGTCCAACTAGAGCTTGACTCGTACTTCGATGAGTTGATGCACATTTCCACCAGACCAAACTTGCATATCAGTGCAGACATCATGCACAAGTATGTTGTTGGTCTGGCCACATTGAAGACAATTATGTGCATTCTTTCAGATGAGTTAGATAGAGGAGCTCGAGCAGTGTACCCGGATGTTATGGAGGCAAGAGTCAGGTTTTAGATGGATGTCACCATGGAAGAAATGGATACCATCAAGGACTACCGATCTTGGCATCAGTATGTTACTGTTGATCAACATGAAGATATTGAGGAGTTGGAATTCCATGGTTGTCTAAGTTATAGTGATGTCTAGGTTGGCTTTCTTAAGACATTTTGTTTCACATGGGTACATGTGCATTGTAATGGAAATTCATCTCAAGTGTAAGTCAAGTTGTGATAGTTGGATGTAACATTCATAGAGTAGGTGAAGAGTCATGATTGTAGTTGAACTATCACAAAGGGGAATGTCAAGGGTCACCCCACCCTTTGCTATAAATAGTCCCTCATAAGTCAATGTAAGGGATTTTGGTTAGCCAAGCCTCCGATAAGACTATCTTGGAGAGAGTTTGGACAATATTGTAACGAGCCTTGACTTCTCCACTACGCAGAGCTAGTACATCTCTTTGGAGGAGCAGGTGGATGTGGCTGTAACGTTCCACTATTGGAACTAGTGGTTGGACATGGATGTATTGTATGACTGGAACTTACACTTCTTTATATAATAAGAGCCAACACGTTTCATGCATATGTTGTATTGTATTCCATGCTATATGGTTTAGTGTATATGATATATGTATTGGTTTTCTTACGCATGCATGTATGGACTATTCTGTATAAGTATGTATGAATCTTTTTGAAATGTGTTGTTGGTTTAACCATCACTTTGGATTTCTCGCTAACTTGCCTTCCATGTTGTGATGCATCTTCACTTGTGTGTTCCCTTGCAAGCCAAGTACTATTACAAGTTTCCAAAGGGTGCACTCATCTTAACGCACATGTGTTAGAACCTCTCATGCACCTTCCTTAACTCATTGCAGTTGTCACACCCTTTCTACCAACATAGTTATCTTACTTGCCTCTATGTGAAGTCGCAGTTAAGGCATTACCATACGACCCACTACTGGGACTCTTACACCAAACGGTCTAAGGTCTAATTGGGATTTCTTACTGGGCAGATCCCTTGACATATTGGCGGGTCCAACACCATCAACAGAACCAATATCCATGAACAAACTTTAGACCTATGCGAACCAAACCAAAGAAGAGGGACGAAGAAAATTCTTGATGATGATGTTCAAGTGAGGGTCACTTGACTTATATTTATAGGATTCCAAGGGTGTCCAATTTCCTTTTAGGTTTGATCTATCCTTTTGTGTACATGTGGGCTTCACTTTAAAAATACACTTTCCCTTATCCAAATCAAGTACTTCAAAAGTAAAAATTGGTCCTTTTAGAGAGAGGAATCTAGTTCCATGATTGGAATTTGTCACTGAGCTACCAAATTAATAAAAAGTTTCTACGATAAAGACAAAGGTAGAAAACCTACTCTAAGTAGGCTTTATCTATCCAGTTCTTCTTACTGAATGATTCTTTAACCCAATTCTCATTGATAAGAAGTAATGAACTATTCATGTGTATAGGTATTTAAGAGACTTGAACAAGGCCTATTCAAAGGAAAACATTCTCACACCATTTTTTGATCATATTATTGATGAATATATTGGGAGTGAAATATTTTCCTTTATGGATGGATTCTTAGGATATAACTAAATCCACATATGGAAAAAGGACCAACGTAAAAATATGTTTATTTGTACATGGAGTACATTAACACATCAAAAAATGATTTTTGGCCTCATAAATGTTGAAGCAACCTTCCAGTGGGCCATGCCATATGATTTTTATGACATCTACTCCATATCATATCAAGAACCTATATGAACAAAATTATACATCAAGCAGAGAGGGTTCCGTTAATGAATTACAACCACATAGTAAAGGTTTATAGATAAATCATCTAATAATCGAACAGTCTATGATAAAAAAATATACATAGTTCATCTCAGATGTTATGAAAAGGAAACAAAAATAATATAATGAGTGAGATCGGAAAAAAAAGTGTATATCATGCTATGAAGAAACCATGGACTACTAGATAGGAGTCTCCAAAAATGATATGCATGAATAAGAGAAACTAGATCCCCCATGGACCTCTGAAATTTGCCAAAGACCCTATTTAAGATCTAGGGTTGATTTTGATAATTTATTTGCATCCTGATTATGTTCCATGTATAAATGATGACATAAAAAGAAACAAATGAGTTTTTATGTTGCAGAGCATCATATAGAATAGGAGACAAAAATATATTTTGATAAGATTGAGTATAATTCATCCAGTTAACCACACACATAGAATCATTGAAAAGTTGTATATGTGAAATCCCCCATTCAATAACAAATGAAAGGAGATTTTTGCAAGATAAAATTTCAGCTTGATTATGTGAGCCCAAATCGAGACACATGGAGACATGAAAATAAAGAGAGTTAGATATGTGTAAAATGAAACATCCCCTGTGATTTTTCCCAGAATTATCCAAGGCCCCATCAAAATAGGTCCACGAGTTTGAATGATCAGGTTGTTTAACATCTATTACTCAAGCTCTACACACATCCTTACTTCCATTGTGATGACTCTTGGGGAAGAAAACTCATATTTGAAAATGAATGATGCAATTACGAGCGATCTAAACCCCCCAAAGACGAATCAGAGGGAGGCCTTTGAACACTTGCGAATAATGAAAGGGCATCCAACATTGCTAGGAATCTTTAAATAGATGTCCAATCCATTGACCAATTTACTCCTCATTAGATATACAATGAATCCACATTTGTTGGCTAAAAGGAAAAGAAATTAAAAAATGAATTACAAACTCATCATCAGCCTAACATAGGGTATACCATCTAGGACCATGAGAAAACTGCGTTCAAATGACATCTCATGTCAAGACTTTGTTGTTAAAGATGCACCACATGAGGATTTTTTCTTTTGGTGGGAAATGATATTTCCAAGTGATTTTCCAAAATCATTTAGGATCAACAAGAAATCAATTAACATTTATGAAAATGCAACCCACCTTTGAAGAGTGGATGGAAATCAAATATACATTCCACACTAATTCATCATCGTTGTTAGATAATCAAACATCACCAGAATGAAAATGTTAGGTCCCTATAATACTAGTGATTACCCCATTACTATTGTAGTTGTATCCCTTATTAATATTGTTGTGGCCCTATTGTCCCCATATTGTTATTATTGTGCCCCATAGCATCCCTCTATTATTATTTTTGTGGCTTTATATTATTATTGTTAGGTCAGCTGGGTTATATTGTGACTCCTTAGACTCCTACATATAGAAAGGAGGTTTTGTCATTTGAATCATCAAAGAATTGTTTATTTGTGTAATGTAAAGGAAGTTGCCCCCTCGAAGAGGCTATATTATAAGGCGTTCAACTATCTTTTCTATCTTTTTGTGAGTTGGTTTCATAACAGTTGGTATCAGAGCTTTGGATTCTAGGGTTTTGCTGCTCCAAATAGGTCATCATGGAATTTTCACTATAACTTTTTTTTTCTGCAATGTTTCAGAAGCTAAAAAAAAAATCCATTTGAGACAAAATCGCAGTGAACCTCAGGTCCAAATTTCAGAGCTTTTTGCACTATATTTGTGGAGATATGATCTGAGGAAGTTGGTCTTTTTGTAGACTCTTGAATTACATTCCAAACAGGTGACCTGGGGAAAATCATCATAACTTTCCCTCTGAGCATCGGATTGAAATTTTGTAAGAAGGTGTAGAAAGAGGACATACTATAGTTTCCTTTATATATATTTTAGAGCCAAAGGTCAAAACAGTGACTTGTGGCACATCATACAAGTTCGCTCTACTGAACTAGTCTATAATCAGGTCACTGTGGGAGATTTGGCATAACGCTTCCCTGGAGAACCCAATTTGGATTAGACTAGTGGCATTGGAAAGAGAATGCAGAGTGCTACCGCAGATCACAATTTCAGATCTGGATGATCCGAAATTACAGAGATACATCAAATTCAATATCAAGCTCCTACAAAGTGAAAAAAGGTGTGTAGTTTTTTTAAATTTTTTGCATAAGCTTGGTTTGAAAAATTAGTTTGAAGGAATTCAAAGGGCATAGTAAAGCATTATTATCAGTAATTGATGCCCTGAGGAAAGAAAATGCAAACACCTAGTAAGCAACCTGAAAGCTCTAGCATGACTCATGAAGAAGAGGAAGACATGATATATCAAAATTACGAGACCAAGTGCAACAAGTGTCACTTGCACAAAAAGTAATAGAATATAAGATGGATGGTTTAAAGAAAGATGTAGAAGCTAAGATGGATGGTTTAAAGAAAGGCATAGAAGCTAAGAGGGATTGTTTAAAGAAAGGCATAGAAGCTAAGATGAATGACGTGGAAGCTAGGATGGAAGATTTGAAGATAGATTTGAAGACAAGCATGGAAGATTTGAAGATAGATTTGACAAAGTTTCTACAAGAAATGCTTACTAATGGTGAAAGGGTAGTAAAGGAAACTCATGATGAGAACAAAAGAAATGTTAATTATGATTCCATAGACTCTAATGTTGGATCGAAGACCCACCATATTCCAAAAATCGATATGAGGAAGTTTGATGGCAAGGATCCCGCAACATGGATATTACAGATGGAGCAATTTTTCGATCTCAATAATGTGCAAAACACACAAAAGGTACGTATGGCAACTTTATATTTGGAACCAAATCAGGTTGTATGGTATCAATGGCTTTGCTCTCATAAACAAATTATCACTTGGGCAATTTTTATGGAAGAATTGACAGCACATTATAAGGATACAAAAAGCAACACTTTTTTTAGCCAATTGATAAGTCTCAAACAAAAGGGTTCAATAATGGAGCACATTGAGGAGTTCCAAGAATTGAACATAAGGGTAAAAAATATTCCAGAGGAGCATAGGATTGATGTGTTCATAGGGATTTTAAAGGATAATATCCAACATGATGTTCGCCTTTGGTAACCTGATTCATTAGAGTAGGCATTCAGGTTAGCAAGAAAAATGGAAAGCAAAATTATGGCAACCAGGAAGCATACTAGTCACAACTATAAAGATGGAAGTGTTGTTTCCCGTAGTCTTCCACAACCTATAAGGTTGACACCACAACAATTGGAAGGAAAAAGAGCAAAAAGGCTTTGTTACAGTTGTGATAGAAAATACACTAAAGGTCATAAGTGTGCTGAGAAGAAATTATTCTACATAGATTGTGAAGAGGAAGAAAAAAAGGAGCAAGAAGGGTAGAAAGAAGAGGATATATTCCAGGAACAAAGCCTATATAAATAAGAAATGAATCTAACCATATCTTGTAATGCATTGGCTGGAATTACCACTCCTCAAACGATCAAGATAGAAGGACAAATCAAGAAGAAAAAGGTAATAGTGTTGATTGATTCAGAAATTACCCACAATTTTATTCATTGTAAGATAGAAAAAGAATTGAATTGCTTCCTATATCCAGCACCAGAGTGTTAAGTGATGATTGCAAATGCAGGAATGATAAATTGCTCTGGAAAGTGCCATAATATCAAGCTATCCATGGGAGAATATGTATTGACTAGCCCAATGCTTTCCATTCCAATGGGAGGTGTTGATGTTGTACTAGGAGTCCAATGGCTACAATACTTGGGTACAATAGCTTTTAATTTTGAAGAACTTTTCATGAAATTTTATGTGGAAGGAAAGGAAGCTGAATTAAGGGGTATTGTAGGGAAACTGGGAAAGATAATCAGCTCTAACGGTATGACAAAGCTTCTAAAAAAGGAACAAAGAGGTGTAATTGCATAATTATGTTCGCTAGATGTTTCCACATTGGAATCATATATTTCTCGAGATCTCCAAAAAGTCTTGGACAATCATTCCAAAGTATTTGAGACTTCCAAAGGTCTCCCACCTATTCATGATCATGATCATGCTATTAATCTGATTCCAGGAAATGTTCCTCCACACATTAGGCCGTACAAATATCCCTATGCCCAAAAGAGTGAAATTGAACGTATGGTTGCAAAAATGCTATAGGCTAGTTTAATTCAACCTAGTCAAAGTTCTTTCTCTGCTCCACTAGTATTGGTGCGCAAGAAGGATGGATCATGGCACACATGTCCAGATTATAGGGAGCTTAACAAGCTCATATTAAATATAAGTTTCCCATTCCTGTCATTGATGAATTACTGGATGAATTGCATGGATCAATTTACTTCACCAAGTTGGATCTTCGTTCAGGATATCATCAAATTGGAATGAAGTCTGAAGACATTTCAAAAACAACATTTAGAACTCATGAGGGTCATTATGAATTTTTTGTCATGCCTTTTGGCCTTACCAATGCACCTTCTACATTTCAAGGTTTGATGAATTCCATTTTCAAACCATTCTTTAGAAAATTTGTGTTAGTATTTTTTGATGATATACTAATCTACAAAAAGTCTTGGAAGGATCATGTTGAACATGTTGACAGGGTGCTACAACTATTGGAGGAGAAACAATTATAAGCAAAAAGATCCAAATGTTTCTTTGGAGTACAAGAGGTGGAATATCTGGGTCATATTGTATCTCATGAAGGAGTTAAGGTAGACCCTAGCAAAATTAAAGCCATTAAGGAATGGAAAATCCCCACATCCATAAAGCATCTGCAGGATTTCTCGGATTGACAAGGTATTATCGCAAGTTTGTTAAGAATTATGGAAGAATAATAGCACCTCTAACAACATTATTGAAGAAAGATGCATTTTCATGGACTCCAGAAGCAACAAAGGCCTTTGAACATCTTAAAGAGGCAATGTGCCAAGCACCGGTCTTAGCTACACTGGACTTCACAAAAACCTTCATTATGGAATGTGATGCTTCAGGAAATGGAATTGGTGCTTTTTTAATGCAAGATGAAAGACCCATTGCTTTTGAAAGTCATCCAATCAAAAGAAAGTTTTTACACAAAGCTTCTTATGAGAAGGAAATGTTGGCAATACTACATGCACATAAGAAATGGTGACCCTACCTAATGGGAAGACACTTCAAGGTAAAAACGGATCAAAATAGCCTTAAATACTTTTTAGAACAAAGATTATCCTCTGAATAGCAACAAAAGTGTGTCACAAAGATGTTGGGTTATGACTTTGAAATAATCTACAAAAAAGGGAAGCAAAATGTGGTGGCAGTCGCACTCTCAAGAAAGGACGAGGATGTGGAAGCATTTTTGTGCACCATTTCTATTATCCAACCAGATTGGATAAACAAAGCAAGGGAGGAATGGAAGAATGATGAAGAAGTGTGGGCACTTATTCGAAAGTTGCAACAAGATTCCAGCACCACCCTGTCCCAGACCATCGTAAGGGAAACTATAACAAAAATCTCTTTTATCTGGCATTAACTTGGAACCACGTGCATCCAAAGCGCCTTTAACTA
>APFE030024896.1:8959-30940 GCA_000404065.3 Pinus taeda
TACAAGTTTACGAAGGATGGGGTCAAACACACACTCGTGCCCATCAAAGAGGAAGATTCAGCAGAATCTAGCGGAACAAAGGCGTTATTATTGGGAGGAAAACAGTTCATCAAACAGATTGATGAAACTGAAGTAAATTTTGCAGTTGTAAGGAGGATGAAGTCGGTATTACTGAGCACAGTAAGGACAGAATTGCCTAAGGAAGTACAGGAGTTGTTAGAAGAATTTCACGATATTGCAGCAGAGGAATTACCTGACAAATTACCCCCTAAAAGGAGCATCAGCCATCATATCGATTTTATACCAAGAGCGAGTTTACCAAATAAGGTAGCGTACAGAATGAGTCCAAAGGACAATGAAGAAGTGCGCAAACAAGTGCAGGAATTGTTGGACAAGGGACTGATCAGAGAAAGTTTAAGTCCCTGTGCCGTACCTACAGTCCTTGCGCCCAAGAAGGGTGGCGAGTGGCGAATGTGTACAGATTCGTGGGCTATAAACAAGATCACCATCCGTTACAGGTTTCCCTTGCCTAGGATGGATGACATGATGGATTGCCTTAGTGGGGCAGCGTATTTTACAAAAATCGATTTGAAAAGTGGGTATCATCAGATCAGGATTAGGGAAGGCGACGAATGGAAGACAGCCTTCAAGACCAATGAAGGGCTGTACGAATGGCTGGTTATGCCGTTTGGGTTGAGTAATGCTCCAAGTACATTTATGAGACTGATGAACGAAATGTTAAAGGAATTTATTGGAAAATTTGTGATAGTCTATCTGGATGATATTTTAATTTTTAGCAGGACAAAAAGGGAACACCTTCAACATATTTGAAGAGTATTCGAGAAGCTGCAGCAGAACAAACTGCTGGTAAATTTGAAGAAATGCACTTTCCTACAGAAGGAGTTAATATATATGGGATTCGTAGTGGCAGAGAATGAATTGAAAATGGACCCAGAGAAGATTACAGCAATCATGAGTTGGCCGTCACCAAAGAGTTTATTCGAGGTACGTAGCTTTCACGGTTTAGCAAGTTTTTATAGAAAGTTTATCAAAAATTTTAGTGAGATCTGCGCGCCAATGCTAGAAACCATCAAAAAGGCCAGTCAACCTTTTTGCTGGACAAAAGCAGCAGAAGAAAGTTTCCAACTTCTGAAACGGAAGATAACAGAGAGGCCAATCTTGAGGCTGCCCGACTTCAGCAAACCTTTTCAGGTCCGATGTGATGCAAGCGGGATAGCTATTGGTGCTGTACTCAGTCAAGAGGACAGACCTATGGCATTCTTTAGTGAGAAACTAAATGAAACCCGGCAGAAGTATTCGTCATACGATAAAGAATTCTATGCAGTAGTTCAAGCCTTGAAGCATTGGAGGCACTACTTACTCGGTAATGAGTTTGTTTTGTTCTCTGACAACTCTGCGTTACAGTACAACACGCAGCAACACAAATTGAACCACAAGCACGCCAAGTGGGTGGAGTACCTACAAAGTTTTACTTTCGTGCTGAAGCATATAAGTGGAACAGCCAATAAAGTGGCGGATGCTTTAAGCAGAAGAGCTTTGCTCTTACAGGAAAGCGGCATACAAGTAATGGGGTTTGAATATTTGAAGGATTTGTACCAGATGGATGCGGATTTCAAGGAAGCCTTTGAGGCATGCCAGAATCCTGTCTTACGAAATACAAACCCATGGCTGGATTTTAATTTGCAGGACGGATTGTTATTTTGTGGAGGACAGCTATGTGTTCCAGATTGTTCAATGAGGGAAAATTTAGTGAAAGAAAAGCATAGCGGAGGTTTGGCAGGACATTTTGGTGTGGATAAAACATTGGAACAGCTAGGACACTTTTACTACTGGCCGAAAATGAGTCGAGACGTACAGAGGTATGTAACCAGATGTAACATCTGCCAACTGGCGAAAGGGCACAGCCGGAATGCTGGGTTATATACGCCCCTACCAGTTCCAAGTAGACCTTGGGATTCAGTCAGTATTGACTTTGTCCTGGGATTGCCTAGAACGCAACGGGGATATGATTCAGTGATGGTGGTGGTGGATAGATTTTCCAAAATGGCTCATTTCATTCCGTGCCGGAAGACTAGTGACGCCACCTATGTGGCACACCTCTTCTTCACAGAAGTAGTTCGATTACATGGCTTACCAAGGACTATAGTTTCAGACAGGGATGTGAAATTTACGGGGCATTTCTGGCGCACCCTGTGGAAAAAGCTGGGCACATAGTTAAATTTCAGCTCCGCGTATCACCCGCAGACCGATGGACAGATGGAGGTAGTTAATAGAAGTTTGGGCAATTTGTTGCGAAGTTTGACAGGAGAAAACTCGCGATTGTGGGATCGAGCTCTGGCCCAGGCTGAATTCGCTTACAACGATTCGCCTAACCGGAGCACTGGTCTAAGCCCATTCCAGATCTTATATGGTATACATCCGCGGGCAGTACACGAGTTGCGGGACTTAGGACAGCTGGAAAGGAGGAGTGCAGATGGGGAAGATTTTGCCGAGGCAATGAGTGAACTGCACGAGAAAGTTAAGATAAAATTGCAGGACAACACGCAGAAATATAAACAACATGCAGATGTCAAGCGGCGGGAGGTACATTTCGAGGTTGGAGATGAAGTGCTTGCGCATTTGCGTCGGGAAAGGTTTCCTAAGGGAACGTACAATAAACTAAAGTTCAAAAAAATCGGCCCATGCAAAATCCTTCGCAAATTTTCAGCGAATGCATACGAAATTCAGCTGCCACCTGATATAGGCATATCGCCCATATTCAACGTGGCCAATCTGTTTCCGTATCATGCCCAGGCAGCAGACGAAAACATGGTACAGCCACAATGGGACACCCAGTTCGAGAGCAGTCTTTGGAAGAAACTGTTACCGTCGGTTAAGACTCACGAAATTGAAGGGATTATCAGCACACAGGTAGCTAAACGGACGCGTAGGAAGGAGTATCTGCGCTATCTTGTCAAGTGGAAGGACCGTTCCCTAGAGGAAAGTTCCTGGCTCGACGAAGCACAGATTCGAAGGGCAGGTTATTCGGTGGAGGAGCTCATGGAACGGAGCCATGAAAACTCTCTTTTACCCCGGCAGCCTGATGCAGGAGCATCTGGTCGACACGGTGAAGACCAAGTCGGGACACACAAAGTTTCAGAAAAAGACTAGGAAGTTTAAACAAATCGACAAGGGACAGCAAGACTGTCAGTTTCTTTTAATTTCATTTTATTTCCTCTATCAGAGTCAACTACAGTTTGTTTAAAATTTCTGTTAGGTAATTTTAATTAGTTTACTTTATTATAGCTGTCAGTGTAAATTGTAATAAGTAGATTAGTTTATTTCAAATAATGTACACAGTCACCTTTGTGGGGCCAGTGACAAAGTAGTTAGAAGTCAGGTTCATAACTGACAAACAGGAAACTGAACAAGCTTTATTATCTAACTGTCTGTAAATGGGTAACTAGATACAGTTATCAACCGAATCATCTCGAGGGTATAAATGACCAAACCGAAGACAAAAGAGGGGTTCAGTTCAGCAGCTAAGCAAAAGAGAGAGATATTATTGCTATAAAGAAATACAGAAATTCATTCCTCTTATTTCCTTCATTTATAAATTACTGTGCACGAAAGAATGTATCTACATTCTGAATAATTCATATTGCTGAGGAATCATAATTCTGTGTAAACTACTGTAATCAACAAATGCGTTGCCGAGTGGCATTAACATAGAACTAAATACATGTAAATCTCTACACAAGTAAGTGACCATGCAGGTGGAATAACTACAGAGAGCATTCCAAGTTACTGAGCGTAGAGTAACGCCAAACAAGACAACAGTCAAGTTAATCCAAGATGAAGTGAAGAGTATGCAATATGACAGCAAATAAACAAAGAGAGGAGCAAATAGCGTGAAGTTCTCAGATCGAATCCGGGCGTGACCAAACAAATAACCGAGACCCATATATTACACCGACAAGTAACAGAACATACAAAGCCGTAGCTTACAGTAACTAAATACAGACGCACAATGCCATACAAGGCCGAAGATGATAGGGTTCCTAGGGTCCGAGACCACACGAAGTTACAGGCGGACTCAACTCTAAAACAAATAACAAACAGAAGACATAGAGCTACCCGGGAGCGTGAGGCCGTAGCTTGTTGCACATGACCACAGTGCCGCCACCTGTAACAGACAACCAAACGAAGCAACTGAGTTGGGGTTTGAGGAAGAGCAAAACCCTGATACTTACAAGCCACCATAACCTTACCAGAAGGAAAATATAGTAAGTAAAGAGACAAGGGTTCACGAGAGGAGGACTACCATACCTGAAGGTGAACGGATTCCATGTTCGCCGAGAACCCACCTGACCACAGAGGAGCCAGACAGGTTCGCAAATACCCCAGAAGTGAAAACGAGATTACAACAGAGAAATCAACTTACCAGTTTGATGAATCGAATGTCCGATACCGACAGTAGCAGGCCTTCGAGCATACGTTGTTCCTGAGCAGAGCGAGGTCGTCCAGGCGAAGAAACAACCATAGAAACACCGCATGTGACCAAACAAACCAACAAACTCAGATAAAGAGCAAGTCGACAGAGAGACTCGAGGAAAAACCCAATAACAGAAACGCAGACAGAGTTACCACTTACCAGTGCATACGAGAAACAAAGGTACCGGCGGAGCCATGGTGGAAAACCACATTCTCAGGCAAGAAAACCACTAAAAACGACCAAACATCGACGGTTTCCTCCAAGACAGAGCCGAGCCGAAACAGGTTGCAGAGCGACGAGTTCACCATACCAAATGACCAAAAGCGCGAAATGCAACAACCAAAATAGGAACGGGAGGATTAGGGTTAACCTTTAATCGAGGCGGACAGGTGTAAGCTGGAGGAGAAGCGAAGTACCGGGAGGTAGGTCAACAGGTACAGGTTTAATTAATTTCAGACCAAATCAAAAACGATTGCAAATCACATATAATCAACCGACCAAATCCGTAAGTACCGTGTTGGGTGAGCTGAGGTAGGGCCACGTGGACGGGCCACATCACTTAATTTATCAAAGGTTCACAAAAATAAGGTGATTAACACTTAGACAATGGCATGCTTTTAGTTTTCAAACTAAAATGACAATGTAAGTGTTAATTTTTATGTTTTGAAACTTCATCTAATACTTTAGTTATTAAAAGGGGTGGAAAGTGTAGAAATGGGTTCTCTTTGGCCCCAAAGGAGAAATAGAATTGGAATACTCATGGAGACTAGGCATAGCCTCTAACAACCAAATTGAAATGTATGCTCTCTTCCAAGGCATTGTCCTAACTTGATCTTACTAATTAGATCTCTAAATATAATAAGTGAGTCTAATAACTCCATTTGTCGTCTTTCTTTGGGAACCTTTCTCCATGCTTCACCATTGAGAGTACTACTTGGATTCCTCACGTTCAAGTCAAATATGTTTTAAGAGACTTAAACAGGGCAACAAACAAGTTGGACAATCTATCCTTATCACTTCCCCCTAGAATTTTGAGGGACAACAAAACCTTGTAGGGAGCATGCTACCTTAAAATTATGATGATGAATTTCAATTTAAAAGGATATTATAAGACAATTTGCATGTCATGGATGTGGCACTTCAGAGGCACAATGGATGTATGTGGAGGTCAGTATGAGCTTCCATAGTTAGATAAGGTTGTACATTTTTAGGATAATCATATTGTGGGAAGCATAGGTGATCACCATTCAATTACCCAAAGGAACACTCTGGTCATTATTTGGATCCCTCTCATGCTAACAAAGGCCAAGAGACAAGATCAATGCGCTAACCAAGGAAGAATCTGTGTGTGATTCAATACATAATACCCTCCAAACTTGAGTTGTAGCATGGATCGTGGAATATGGGAGGGAAGCATATTAATTTTAGAAATTTGTAGGTGCTCATGCAAATTATTAGTCTGTAGGTATCCAATGTGTAGAGAGATAATAGTTCTAGGAGCTTCATTCTTAGTTGTAGGAGGTTTGAGGTGGATTTCATAGAAGGAAGTGGATAATTGTGAAGTAGATTGCATCACAAAGAAATTGAAAAGAGCATTGAGCCCTAGTTAGTGGTTTCCAATCACTATGTTGCATTATGATGAACAATAAGAAAGAAAAAAGACAAGGTGAAAATAGAACAGAGAGGGATGTTGATGAGGATGTCAGGATGGAGATTGTAACCTTGAGAAGAAAAGTGGATCACCTTTCAATCCATGTTCAAACAATAAAAAACATTTTCTCTACATAGTGATATAAAATGCAGAACATGAGTATTGACATGAAACGTCTTTAGTCTCAAGTGTAATAGCTCTAGGCAGTGCAATAGGGAGACACTTAAGGTAGTGAGCATGAAATCTCTTCTACAAACTCATTCTAATCTTCCCTAGTTGAACTGCCTAACCTTAATCAAGTAGTTGTTCATGAAATTTCGGTCATTATAGATGACTAGGAGTCAATCCTTTTTATATTTTGATGCCAACTAAATTTTACCGCTTTAATGACATTTTTTTATATATTATCTTAGTATGGTTTTTTTGGAACTTAGTATTAGGTTTGAGGTGCAACCATTTTGGGTATAGTAGTGTAGTCTTAAAATCATTTGAATATTTTCTCTCAAGAATATATAGATGCATTTCATATTTGTTTCAATACATTTCTTGCTAATATAATCTACACTATTATTATTAAAAAGAAAAATACTTAATTTATTAAAATTGTGGATTTATCTAACCTTAAATTATTAAGGTCTTTGTCAATGCTATTTACAATGATTTGGTATGGAATTTTTAAGCAATAACGAATGATGTGAGTTTGTAATTATAATTTTGAATGGTCAAGGAGGTTTTCTCATGTTCCTCATAAAAACTAGTTATGAACTTCTCAAGCCATAATGAAAATATGAGTGTCGATATTTATATTTCAAGGTCCATAATTTATATAATATTTCGTTTATTATTAAAAGAAACAACAAATTGTAATTATGAATTTTTCCCAACATTAGATAAACAAGGTATTTTTTGATGTCATTTATAACAATTTGTGTGGAACTTTCAACATTGAATGAAAATGAGAGTATTAACATTTATGTTTCAAGTCCGTACTCCATATAATATTTTGGTTAATATATAGAGTGGAGGATGAGGTTCATGGAATTTTTTGTAGCTTTGAGTTTTTTTAATGTGTATTTTTATAATAACTCAGAGCAAACCTCTCAAGTTACAACGATAATGTGGGTGTTGACATTTATATTTCAAAGTTATACTTCATCAAATGTTTGGGTTACTATCAAGAGCAAAATATTAGGAGCATGGATTTTTTGTACTCTTAGATTATCAATGTTCTTCTTCATCAATTTCATAACTATTGATATGGCCCCTCAAGCGACAATAAGAATATGGATATAAATTTATGTTTCAATCCATACATCATATAATATTTTGGTTAGCAATTAAGTACTAATAAATCAAGAGATAGTTTCTACCTAACTCTCTTATAAAACTCCTTATGTCATGCTTTTAATATAAGTAATATATAGATGAAATCAAACTCCTAAATCATAATGAGAATATAAATATCAACTTTTATGTTTATAACTCATACTTCATTTAATATTTTAATTAAAAATCAAATTCTAATAAATCAAAATCATTATTTTAAACTAACCCTCCTAACAAAAATCCTCCTCATTTCATATTGTGGCTTTATAATAAATTAAAATTAACTTAATATTAAATATAATAAATATTTAAAAAATCATTCACACAATTAAAATAAATAATTTCACTAATTATCTTATATCTATTTCCGAACAAAATCCCCCTTTAATATAAAAATATACATTTTACAATTTTTTAAATACCACAATATCTGTTGATAATATTAAAAATAAGATGATTTCAACAAAAGACTATTACTAATTAAACTGAACACGATATATTCTATACCAACAACCTCCACCTTTATATATAAAAATAATTACATTTTACATTTTAAAATACTAACATCCACGCTTATATGTAAATAAATAATTACATTTTACATTTTTTAAAATACTTTAATATCCGTTGCATAATATTAAGAAAAACAAATGTTATTTCATGTCATAAGACTAGTACTACATTAAACTGAACACGATATATTTATTATTATTATTTTACAAGTTTGAACATGAATGAACATGAGAATGTCACAATTTCCTTTTAACCAACCAATAAGGCTTCCCACGTACCATTGGGATTTGGCTTTTCAAGCTCGTCCTTTAAAAAGTTAACGTGCCAATCACATTTGTGTGACAATTGATTTAGCTGAAAGTATAGGTGACACCGGGTTTCTTTTTCATAAGCAGACCCCGGGTTTTTTTCGGCATATGTTTTCTTCTTAAATCCTGTTTTCTTTTTAAATCCTATATTCACTTGAGTTTATTACGGAGTTGTCTATAATGTTATTTTTTGGAGATTCTGGTGACGGATTCCGGCGGAGGAAATTGAGGTTAAATCTTGATTTGCTGCAGTTAAAATGGTTTTTTAACTGTATATTTAGATTCAGCACCCTGAAAAACCCCTAGGACGTTTTGATTGTGCAGAAACTAGCTATCAAACTTCCCATTGCAATAAATTGCTGTCGGATTTTGACCAGAAAAACCCACCGGAAAGGCTTCCAAAAAGTCTCATTATAGACAACTGCGTTTATTAGTCCATGCCATCTGGGAATGTCATGAGACCATAGTAATTGAAAAGATGGACTTTAATATTTATTTATTTACTCTGACAAATGACAAGTTATTATGACAAGTTATTATTATGAATAACCAAAATTTTTAAGACTAATCAATGTGATTGTTTTATTTAGCCTCTTTTCGAGGCGGGGGCTAAAAATATAAGTTATATTCATTTTTTCCCTTGGTATTTGGATTTTTTCTTAGCAAAATAAACTAATGCGAGCATTAGTTTAAAACATTAAATGTTATAACAATTGAATTAAATTACTGAACCTAAGCTCCTAAGCTTCACGACAAGGTGAGAGACTTGGCCTAATCCCTGACAAGGTGAGAGACTTGGACTAATCCCTGAAAATCGGATACTTTGGAATGTCTACGTCTACCATCATTGTTTGCATGTCTATCATTCTCTGCATGTCTATTTGTGAAGGCTTCTGCCTAGTGCGCCTGCCACCTGCCACTGCTTCAATCTAGGTGTCATGCCATACACTGTAACAGTTGTCCCTTTCACCAGATTGCATCAGAGAGTTTTCCATAAGCAGGAGTCCCCGAGTCTTCTGCATCATAATGAAGATGAGCCAGTCTCCGATGTCTTGTCTTGTATGAAGATTACACAAAGTCATTCACCTGCTTGTGAAACATGAGGTCAAGGCTATGAAGTAGGAAATACATAAACAACAATTACTTCACATTTATGGGTGGTCGATTAGGAACAAACAAAAGAACAACGGAGCAACAAGTAAGAAATAACTTTGCATTCTTTGTTATTTTTTCCTGCACAATCAATTGTCATTATGAATTCACTCTTTCTCATCGTTTCTTCATTATGTATTCACTCTTTGTCATTGTTTCCTGCACACTCCATAGTCAATTTTCGCACAACCAATTTTCATTTATGATCTTTCCATGAAGACAACATTTTAATTTTTTATGAAACTCTTAAAAGTTGAGATTAGAAACAAAACAACTCACCTTTGTGATTTACCATTTTTATTTGAATGTGAGATCAGATTTATCAGATGCAACAATCAACCTTTCACACGATCTTAGGTAAAGTAAACACTCTAATGCACAAATCTCCAAGTCATCACTAAATTATCTAGTTATGTATCAAATTATGCAGAAAGGCTTTTCCTCACACTGAAAGAGATAATCAGAAATCATTTAGATATAGAAGTCATTGGTGTAAGGTTATTCCTGTTATGAATTTAAATATTTATGTTAAATATATGGTTAATTGAAATGTGATAAATATGTTGATCCGTAACTGCATTATGCTAATTCAGGTTGGCAGACATATTGATCTGCGGTAACGGGGAATATGAGTAAAATATCAAAACATGAAAGCAAAGCAAAAAGAAAAAGCAAGAAGCAACAAAAGTAAATTCTTAATTTTTTTTACTCAGATTGTTATCTTAATCAAAATATTTGTTATTTCTTCCCTGTAAAGGAGTTCTATATCATATCTTTATGATCAATATGAACCATATGTATTCTCTGTTATCCTCAAATACTATAAGTTAATAGCAAGCCAATGTATTTGGATTTTATTACGTTTATGTTTATAATTATTTATAATGGTCTAGACTCTAACTGCTTCCTTATATGATCTAGAAATCAAAGTTAAATTATTGCTATCCAATCTTCATACTGACACTTAACACAATTAATTATAATGGTGTTTTAGAGATTTGTAATCTATCTGCTTTGTTATTAATTTCAAACCGACTCTTACCATACTTTGCCCGATAATTATCAAGCACCCACAAGCAGTGTTCCCGGCAAGCGATATCGATCCATAGGCAAGAAGGCCAGTGTACCGATGTCTCTTCCATGTCCAAATTCAAGCAGTAATACCGTAAGGCTATTCAAGGAAATTCTTTCTAAAGGAAGGAATCAGTATTCGTGGACAGCTTCCGACAAACCGATTTAATAGGCTTTAACTAAATAGAAATGGGTGTAAAGAGAAAGTCCTACACTCAAAACTACAGGAAGAGAAGTCGTAAATAAGCAACAAGGGATGAGCTAAAGCAAGAATAAGGGGCATGCCCAAGGCTCAAAGGAAATACTGACTGCACATCTTGGGCATTGTATGTGTACTCCATGAATTGCTTATAGAAGAATTGCTTGACATACTTGTCGAATTTGAGAGCACTACAACATAAGCCTCTTTAATATTAAAGGTGATGCGTTGTCCAATTAACTGTTTCTGACACTGCCTTCTTAAAAAGCTTGTACTAAAAATTGCAGGTGAAGCCACAACCTGTGATGGTGGCCACAAAATCCATGGCACCCATCTCCAGATGAAGCCTCTTTCTCCAAAAACTTGTGCTTTCTCAAAAAACTTGTAATAAAATTGCCATATTTCTTAAGCTAGTCATTCGAAAACTAGCAAAACCGCTACTCATATGCCTTCTCTACCGTAGGTAGCTATGGATCAATGGCCAAAGCAGCTTAAGATCCAGACTCACTAACAACATACCTATTACCTCTTTCAGTTCCCTTGCCCTCCGCAAATAAATTGGCTTATTGTGTGGAATATTGAACTTAAGAAGTTGTGCATGCCCTGCAAATTTCAATGTATGAACCATATAAAATCTTCACTTAGGCCTTACATTTCGAGAGCCAGTCCTTTATGTTGCTTAAGCAGTAGATCCAACACCAGTTTATCCACCAATACCTACACCAGCAGCAGTAGAAGAGCTAGCAAGAGAACCAGCAACAAGCCCAGCATCACAGCCATGCCATACAAGACAACAATCCAAACCAAACGACCAGCTGTGTAATCAAGAATTGCTTCATGTTTCGGATTCACACTTAGATACAAACATTTAATGTGAAGAACCGACATGTGGTTTGCATGCAAGCCTCAAGAAGGCATCATCATACTTGCCATGCTCATTAAGGAGAACCCTCGTGCTGAGACTAAGACTAACATTTGTTTCTCTCAAACATTTGTCTCTAGCTAACATTATTTAGGAGAATACAAAACATTTAGATGCTCTTTTATTTGTTTAGATAGATCATGTATCCCCCAATGTATCCCCTCGATGAATGTTGAATGACTACCCCACCCTAATAGCAGTAATCAGGGTTCTCTTCTCTCCTTGGTGAATGTTGGAATTTAATTCCAACTGCATCAAATAAATGCTGAAACGAAATCTAATCTTCAGCAGTTATTGAAGCCGCAAAGGTCTTCCGATATTTCTCAACATTAAATACGCTTTACACTCAGAATTAAATCCCCTACAGACAGCCGACTTGTTTTTGCCGTGAAAGTCATCACCGCCTCTTCTGAAATAAATACGCAGATAAATATCAACAAATATTTTGCTTAGTTTATTGTTTAATCAGATTTTTATTTTCCTATAAATGTAATAAGTAAGCAACGTAAGCAGAAAAGAACAACAGTTCTGTTTTCTGTAATTTCTGAGTGAGTGTGTGGCAACAGTGTTAATCTCTCTGAAATGAGAAAGAATGTGCAGCAGCACGAGCTCACATGAATGAAGCTTTATGCACAACAGTGCTGAGATAGAGTTGCTGAAACACAGTGTTGAGACAGAGTGCTGAAACCGCAGTGCTGAGACAACAATACTGAGATAGAGTATTTTGCTTATTTGTAATGCACAGCAGTGCAGACACAACAGTATCAATTTGCAGGTATACACAGATTGAAGTGCCTCTGAAGCATGCATGTTGAAATCCATCTGTTAAGAGGTAGATGTTATTTGTATGGAATAGAAGCCTTCCTTGGTGAATTCCTCTGTTAAGAGGAAGATGCTCTTAAACATAGATTTCTGGAACTGAAGTGTTCTTGTTGTTATCCCTCTGTTAAGAGGAAGACGAATTTGTATAAGCTTGTTTACTGTTTATGAATACAGGTTTACTGTTTACAAGTTTACTGTTTAGCTTATTTACTGTTGCTGTTACACCACCTGCATATTGCTGTTACACCACCTTTTAGTGTTGCTGAGTATTGCTCTGTTAAGAGTTTTATTTTAATTATCAGAAATTTTTCTGTTGCTGCACCACCAACTTCCTGTTGCTGCAACACCGTTTCCTGTTGCTGCAACACCAGAATCCTGTTGCTGCAACAATAAGTCCAGAAAACAAAATTTACAGTTTTCTGTGCAGAAACAGAGCATTTTTGTGTTGTCTGTTTGTTAAGGAATTTAGCAGAAAATTCCAACATGGTATCAGAGCTAGTCCAGGCTCTTTGAAGGCGTCAAAGAAGCTGAAGGAAGATTTCTCGCTGCAATAGCTTCTCCAGCAAAGTGAAGACACAGTCAAGAAAGGATCCAAGGTATTTCTCAGTTATTTATACAGCCAGTTATTTAAATACTAGACTGTATTTGAACCATAGTTTAAAAGTGCAAGGAATGGCCAGCGCCAGCACTAGAATGGGTATGTTTAATACTCAGCTCCCACTATTAAATGGGAAAAACTATGACTATTGGGCAATAGTTATGAGAGCCCTGTTTACCTCACAAGATTTATGGCAATTTGTTGAGGATGGTTTTGAAGAACCAGCAGATAAAAATGAGTTTAATAACTTAACTCAGGCAGAGAAAGAGCTGTTGAAGAACTATAAGAAGAAGGATGCTTTGGCCCTCTACTTCTTGTATCGAGCAGTGGATGAGAGTGTGTTTCCAAGGATAGCAGCAGCTACGACATCCAAAAAAGCATGGGAAACTCTCAAGACAGCCTATCAAGGCATGGAGAAAGTAAAGACAGTAAAACCTCAGTTCATTGAGGAGGAAGCTTATGATGAAAGCTTAGAGAAAACAGTGAATGATAAAAATTGTTTGTCTCGTGATAAAGATGATGAGGAGATCGCTAAAATGAATCCCCAAACAACAGCGCCAACACAAGGGCAACAAGTCGCACCCTTGAGGAGAATTGAATGTGCTTCTCCAAGCACACCACAAGAAGCAACAAATGAAGGTACAAATTCTTTTTTTGCTTTATCTAGTCATGTTGATGACTCTGTTCATTTTAGAAATGCAGTTGAAGATAAGAAATGGACAAAACCCAACAATCGGAGAAAGGAATTGAAGTTCCTTGAAGATTTGTTTAAAGAATATGGAGTTCGATATGTAACTCTTGCCAAGATGGCTGAAATGGGCTTTACTGCCAACACCCAGGAAGAGACTAAAGATTTGATGAAGACCCTGGTAGAACTCTATTAGATGAATCTTCCTATAGGGAAGAGATATGAAATTACACCTGCCATGAGAGCAGAGAAGGAGCAAGTTGCTGATATTCTGACCAAACCATTGGATCAAAAAAGTTTCGAATTTTTGATGAAGTGTCTGGGTATGACTAATAACCCAACAGTTGAAATTAAGGGGGAGTGTTGGAATTTAATTCCAATTGCATCACATAAATGCTGAAACGAAATCTAATCTTCAACAGTTATTGAAGCCGCAAAGGTCTTCCGATATTTCTGAACATTAAATACGCTTTAAACTCAGAATTAAATCCCGTGCAGACAGCCGACTTGTTTTTGCCGTGAAAGTCATCACCGCCTCTTCTGAAATAAATACGCAGAAAAATATCAGCAGATATTTTGCTTAGTTTATTGTTTAATCAGATTTTTATTTTCCTATAAATGTAATAAGCAAGCAGCGTAAGAAGAAAAGAACATCAGTTCTGTTTTCTGTAATTTCTGAGTGAGTGCGTGGTAACATTATTAATCTCTCTGAAATGAGAAAGAATGTGCAGCAGCACGAGCTCACATGAATGAAGCTTTATGCACAGTAGTGCTGAGATAGTGTTGCTGAAACACAGTGCTGAGACAGAGTGCTGAAACCGCAGTGCTGAGACAGCAATACTGAGACAAAGTATTTTGCTTATTTGTAATGCACAGCAGTGCAGACACACAACAGTATCAATTTGCAGGTATACACAGATTGAAGTGCCTCTGAAGCAGGCATGTTGAAATCCCTCTGTTAAGAGGTAGATGTTATTTGTATGGAATATAACCGTTCCTTGGTGAATTCCTCTGTTAAGAGGAAGATGCTCTTAAACATAGATTTATGGAACTGAAGTGTTCTTGTTGTTATCCCTCTGTTAAGAGGAAGACGAATTTGTATCATCTTGTTTACTGTTTATGAATACAGGTTTACTGTTTACAAGTTTATTGTTTAGCTTGTTTACTGTTGCTGTTACACCACCTGCATATTGTTGTTACACCAATTTTTAGTGTTGCTGAGTATTGCTCTGTTAAGAGTTTTATTTTAATTATCAGAAATTTTTCTGTTGCTGCACCACCAACTTCCTGTTGCTGCAACACCGTTTCCTGTTGCTGCAACACCAGAATCTTGTTGCTGCAACACCAAGTCCAGAAAACAAAATTTACAGTTTTCTGTGCAGAAACAGAGCATTTTTGTGTTGTCTGTTTGTTAAGGAATTTAGCAGAAAATTCCAACAGTGAATGCTGAATCACTGTCCTAATCCAATCGCAGTCCGACAGACTTGGTTTCGATGTGTTCGTTTAATAGAATTACTAATTATCGGGGCCCAAAGGTCTGGATTCCATTTGTTTCCTTAGTGAGTGTGTTCGTGGCAAGGCCGAGCATTGGCTAACACATGATCATAGGTAGAATAAAGGCTTGGCCCTATTCTAGATCCTCTACTAGAACAAGGCCTCACCACAACAAACCCTTCAACTTCACCTTGAAGCTTAAGTACACAAGACATTTATAACCAAATTAGCTTACACAAGACTTAGGGAGTATAAACAAGCAATGATATATGTTTACAAGCTTTCCTGTATTTGTGTGGCAAGCCAAGGAGAATACATATTTTTATTCAGATATTTAGCTCCTCAAGGCACTTTGATCACGTCTTTTGGCACTATTGCACTGGAGGTCATTTAGTTCGAAAACGTGTATGGTTTTACAACATGTTTTAAGATGTTTCTATTTCTAAACTGGATTACTGCCTGAAGCAAGAAGACCAACCATCGAAGTGGAACCTGCAATAAGGTAACCTAAATAACATTCAGTGTTGCTGCTGGAACTAGTGCTTCACTATGTTCCTAACGCTTTCATAAAAAAAAACTGCAGTAACACATATAACCTTATCCCAAAAGTGCTTTCTAAACAAAGCAGGGACTTGTTGCTTGCAACCCTCTTATTAAATTTAAATTAGTGTTAGAGTACATATTAAATGAAAAAATGTTCCTTATAAGAGCAAAATGTTATTATCAAGGATTATACCAGATACAATCAAATTTACATGTTTTTTTTGAGATAATCTCTACCATTAACACTCATCTTTAACTCATTTTTAACTTATCCTTAAATGATTAAATTTAAAATTTTATAGAAAATTAAACCTCATAAAAACCAACTAATTATATGTCAAATATATTATTGACATGTTTGTATATTATATTGTATTACATGTAATACACCGATAATAATCTCACCCTCTTATAATATAATGGATGAATGAGTTGAAAATTATGATAACTTTATTAAAGCATAGTTGAATGGCATGGTTTGAGTTGTTTGATTAAAACCAAATAAGTTATGGGTTTGAAAATTATTTTATTTATTTATAATTAGAGGTTTTTTTTTAATCTCATATGTGGTATTTCATAAAATAAACTATAAAGGAAGACATCTTTTCCATAGCTTTGCAGATTTAGTTTTTAGCCATAACAATAGTTATTTTAATATTAGGTTCAATTTATTTAGTATTAAAATTAAGTTAATAGTGGGTTAAGAAAGGAGATAATAGATTTGTGTATAATTAATTTTAAAATAATATTTCTAGATGGCTTGTATTTGTTAGTTATTAATTTAACTAAATTTTTGAAATGTTCTGAAGATCAACATAGTATTATGGCTAAATCTATGGCTAAATCTTTGTTCAGTGTTACCATCATTCACTATTTAAATTTTTTTCATGACTCATATGATCACAACTCCAATGAAGACATATTCTTCAAATACACTCTCCAATTCCTATAAACAATATATATTACCAATAATAATATAAATTGGTTTTCCACAATTAAGATATGGTTAAGTAATCAATCCATTTTTTCTTCTACAAATAAGAAAGTGAATGGTCTATGCAATACCACTTTATGTTCAACGACTACCACCACTACAAATTCTAATGAGTGAATAGAGGATATGGTTGTATTTACAAATGCTCAATTTTTGAAACTATCTATGAGCTCAACTTCTTAGCCCACTACATCATTAACCATTTCTCCAACCACAATTGATAACTAGACATCTCTTTCTCTAATAGAAAGAATCATCTTATCGTAGTGAAGCCAACTACTTCAAAGCTTGCTATAAGAAAATCCATTGACAAATTTGGACAACAAACTTCAATATGTCATGGAATAACTAGGCATAGGTGGATGCAGCATCGTGAAGCTCATTTATGGGACAAAAATTGCAAAATGGAAGTGCATACTGATGAAAATGAGAATTTGGGGGTTGCCCAAAATCCCAATTTCTTTAAAAAAACAAGATCCTGGACCTGTGGGTTATGGCCCACAAGTCCGGTCGGAAGTGATTTAACTTTTAAAACCTCTTAATTTATTGACGTGGATCTTTATTCCAGTTCTTTTTTGTGTTGCCTTTCAATCAGGGAATTCAAACAATTTGGAATGGATCCTTGACTTTGACTTGGACAAATCGGACTTCAATTTATTTAACACTGCAGACCACCCTTCAGTCCAAACCCCTGCTTCTTATTCTGCGCTTGATTAACAACCTCCTGTTGCTGCTGCCACCCTACATCCCCATTTATCCGCAGATTCGTGGTGGATCCGGCTAACGTTCGATTAACCCATTTAATGAAACCTTCCAGCTAGCTTGGCTTTCCTCCCGACGAAAATGATGGGGTGAAACGACGAGCTCCGCTCATCTACAATTATTTTCGGTGCCTACATCAATCTTACACTCATCTTACAGTAATCTTAACGTTGTTCAACGACTGCTATAATCCGATCCATATTTAAGAGCCGCCTATAATAAATTCAGAAAAGTGGCTTTCACGCCTAATGGAATCGACAGGGCCCAACAGGATTCATCAGCGCAGTCCTTGAATTTTCCATTGTTATTCAGCGGAGAATCTGCATTTATGGAGAAAATGTATATTACACGCCAACAGATTTTTACCTGTATACTCACAACAAACAATCACATATAAAATATAATGGGACAATCACACATATAATGTTTAAACGATATTAGGCTGCCATCGATCCACAGGTGATCGATATTCGACCAACAAACTCACACACAGAAATAAATTCATAAATTTAACTACAAAATACATAGCTCGACACGAGGAATCAACAGAGTATTTTATTTTGATATACAAACATCACTTAAATCTAAGGCATTGCAGCCTTAGAACAAGCTCATACTCGACTACATCTTGATCGCTCACAATTTTCCTCACCAAACAGATACATCTCACATCCTATCACATTACATTTATATAAGAATTTTAGGAAGGATCAATCCTATCCTCTCCTGACTTTCTCCACAAAAGCTTCATGCATGCATGCTTTAAATATGCTTTATCCTTTTTAAATCTATTTTTCTGCTTTAAATCACGCTTTTCTTTTGTTCTGATCCTCTGGTCCACTTTTTCTTGCTTTGTTGCTGGTTGCTCCCGCATCAGACTCCCGAGGCGCAAAAATTTATGACCTCCTGGTCATATGCTTCTCCTGGTCTTTAGCAATTTTATCCACTGCATTCCTTCACTAGAACTCTGTGAGCTGCAACCAACCTCTGTAGTAACAACCTCCTCTGTTACACGATACCTCACCAAGCCCTCCACACCCGGTCTTTTGGCATCCTTCTCTAGGTTGTTGCAAATCTTCTCACCTTCTGCTGCCGCCATCTGCATAAACTCTCCAACTTTAACATAGTTGTACCTCTTTCCCCTTCTGCTCTCATTCTTCTTTCTTTCTTCTCTCAGGAATCCTTTCCCTGCCCTGATACCAACTGATGAAAATGAGATTTTGGGGGTTGCCCAAAATGCCAAATTCTTTAAAAATCTTGATCTTGGACCTGTGGGTTATGGCCCACAAGTCCGGTCGGAAGCGATTTAACTTTTAAAACCTCTTAATTTATTGACGTGGATCTTTATTCCAGTTCTTTTTTGTGTTGCCTTTCAATCCGGGGATTCAAACGATTTGGAACGGATCCTTGACTTTGACTTGGACAAATCGGACTTCAATTTCTTTGACATTGCATACCACCCTTCAGTCCAAACCCCATGCTTCTTATTTTGCGCTTGATTAACAACCTCCTGCTGCTATTGCCACCCTACATCCCCATTTCTTCGCAGGTTCGTGGCGGATCTGGCTAACGTTCGATTAACCCATTTAATGAAACCTTCCAGCTAGCTTGGCTTTCCTCCCGACGGAAATGATGGGGTGAAACGGCGAGCTCCGCTCATCTACAATTACTGTCAGCGCCTACAACAATCTTACACTCATATTAAAGTAATATTAACGTTGTTTAACGACTGCTATAATCTGATCCATATTTAAGAGCCGCCTATAATAAATTCAGAAAAGTGGCTTTCACGCCTAATGGAATCGACAGGGCCCAGCAGGATTCGTCAATGCAGTCCCTGAATTTTCCATTGTTATTCAGCGGAGAAGCTGCGTTTATGGAGAAAATGTATATTACACACCAACAGATTTTTACCTGTATACTCACAACAGACAATCACATATAAAATATAATGGGACAATCACACATATAATGTTTAAACGACATTAGGCTGCCATCGATCCACAGGTGATCAATATTCGACCAACAAACTCACACACAGAAATAAATTCATAAATTTAACTACAAAATACATAGCTCGACACGAGGAATCAACAGAGTATTTTATTTTGATTATATACAAACATCGCTTAAATCTAAGGCATTGCAGCCTTAGAACAAGCTCATACTCAACTACATCTTGATCGCTCACAATTTTCCTCACCAAACAGATACATCTCACATCCTATCACATTACATTTATATAAGAATTTTAGGAAGGATCAATCCTATCCTCTCCTGACTTTCTCCACAAAAGCTTCATGCATGCATGCTTTAAATCTGCTTTATCCTTTTTAAATCTATTTTTCTGCTTTAAATCACGCTTTTCTTTTGTTCTGATCCTCTGGTCCACTTTTGCTTGCTTTGTTGCTGGTTGCTCCCGCATCACATACACACAAGGGCATGCAAGTGTATCTAGATGAATATGAGAAAGCAACATGTGAACTTGAAAATGATATTACAACGTTCATAGAGCATGAATCCATCAATGCTCTACCAAGCAAAGTTCATGAAGAGATATCAAAGTGAATACTCAAAATTTGTGGTAGAAGATGCTCCTATTGAGCGTCATGTTGGGTAGAAATCAAAACAAGCGGAATCACTCAAAATAGAAGCCTTGCTCCATGAAGTATAACTCTCTCAATACTAGTTATCGTTTTCAACACCTAGAAAACCATTATTTCAAGGACCCCACAACATTCTTTCTTTTGATACAAGGTCATTTTTAGCAATACACACTAGCTTAATGCTTCTAGAAACACTCTTATTATAAACAATGTAACTATGGGATGTTATCTAAGTATAGAAATGATATCATACTGTCGAGTGCAACCCAACTTGGACTAAATTTTGATGAATACCCTGCATTTTCGGGAGTGGAGACCAAAGTAAAAGATGTAGCGGAGTGCAAAGTAGACCGCGCAACGAAGTTGTTTTGATTATACTGCATGGTATAAGAGCTTCCGGATAGGGTGAAGCCCCTCCCTTTTGTAATTTTGTAAAAGATAATAGCTGGTATTAGGAGAGTCCATAGTATATGGACCATGGTATTGCGATGATATATGTTAGGTCCCTATAATACTAGTGATTACCCCATTACTATTGTAGTTGTATCCCTTAGTAATATTGTTGTGCTCCTATTGTCCCCATATTGTTATTACTGTGCCCCTTAGAATCCCTTTATTGTTATTTTTGTTCCTTTATATTATTATTGTTAGGTCGGCTGGGTTATATTGTGACTCCTTAGACTCTTATATATTGAAAGGAGGTTTTGTCATTTGAATCACAAAGAATCATTCATTTGTGTAATGTAAAGGAGGTTTCCCCCTTGAAGAGGTTGAATTCTAAGGCGTTGATCTATCTTTTCTATCTTTTTGTGAGCTGGTTTCATAACATTTGGTATCAGAGCTTTGGATTCTAGGGTTTTGCTGCTCAAAATAGGTCATTGTGGCATTTTCGCTATAACTTTTTTTCTGCGACGTTTCAGAAGTGAAGAAAAAACCATTTGAGACAAAATCGCACTGAAGCTCAGGTCTGAATTTTAGAGCTTTTCACGCTATATTTGCAGAAATATGATCTGAGGAAGTTGGTCTTTTTGCAGACTTCTGAATTACATTCCAAACAGGTGACCTGGGGAAAATCATCATAACTTTCTCTTTGAGCATCGGATTGAAATTTTGTAAGAAGGTACAGAAAGAGAATGAACTATAGTTTCTTGTATATATTTTTCAAAGCCAAAGGTCAAAACAGGGACATGTGGCATGTCGTACAAGTTCACTCTACTGAACTAGTCTATAATCAGGTCATTGTGGAAGATTTGGCATAACTCTCCCTTGGAGAATCCAATTGGGATAAGATTGGTGGAATTGGAAAGAGCACACAGAGGGCTACTGCAGGTCGCAATTTTAGAACTGGATGATCCAAAATTACAGAGATACATTAGAGGCAATATCGAACTCCTACAAAGTGAAAAAAGGTGTGTAGATATTTTTTAAATTTTTGCTTAAGCTTGGTTTGAAAAATTATTTTGAAGGAATTCAAAGGGCATAATAGATAATTATTATCGATAATTGATACCCCAAGGAAATAAAATGCAAACACCTTGTAAGCAACCTAAAAGCTCTAGCATGACTCATGAAGAAGAGGAAGAAATGCTACATGATATATCAAAATTACAAGACCAAGTGCAACAAATTTCACTGTCACAAAAGCTAACAGAAGCTAAGATAGATGTCGTGGAATCTAAGATAAAGGGCATGTAAGCTAAGATGAATGGCATAGATGCTAAGATTGACGATTTGAAGATAGATTTGAAGATAGATTTGACAAATTTTCTACAAGAAATACTTACTAATGGTGAAAGGGTAGTAAAGGAAACTCATGATGCGAACAAAATAAATGTTA
>APFE030024900.1:468-16257 GCA_000404065.3 Pinus taeda
AAAATCACCTTCCATTTTTCCTATATACCATGGAGATTCGCCCATTTATTATACATATAAATTTGGGGGGGTTCTTAAGATTTTCCTTGTCACCGGTGGCTCCTTTTCTATCATCATCCCCTATCAGCTCTTGTTTGCAAGTTGTATCTTCCCTGCCATAGGTCAATTATGTGGCTAACCATTCTGCCTCCATTGATGATCACGCAAATGGTCTAGTACATCAGGTACTGGGGGCATTGGGACTCGATCTGTCATTAGTACCCACTTCCATGTATTCCTCCCAGAGCGTGGTCCTTCTGTTTAGTGAAGACCTCTTGGGAGCCATGTTCTCAAATGGTCCATGAACAGTTTCGACGAGGAGAGTTCTTGGTCTAGTGTTAACCTCGTTAAAAAATGAATTAAGGAGTCCGTGGATAGTTTCTTCCTGTATCAACCTCGTTAAAAAATGAAATAGATGTCTGAGGATAGTTCTTGGTCTGGTGTCAACCTTGTTTAAAAATGAACTAAGGAGTTATGGGCATAGTTCTTTGTCTTGTGTTGACCTCATTAAAAAATGAAACAAGGGTCTTGAGGGTAGTTCTTTTATTGTGTCAACCTCATTAAAAAATGAAAAAACTCCCTTTTCCAAATCTAGTCTTTGATTAAGATCTCGAAAGTGAACCTTCATTCCATCCACCTAGTTGAATGAAATGAAGCTTGCGGGGCATGTACCACGATTTGAGTCATTATGCTAGGGGCATGCGAACTTATAGCAAGCATAGTTTTTCATTTCAAGCTTGTGTAAACATGAAACCGAATCCAAGCTGAGTTTTCCATGGTTCAAGCTTGTGTAAAAATGAACCCACACCCGATTTGCATCTCGTGATTTCCATTTTAATCAGCTTATTTTTGCTAGATGAGCCTTGGTTGTTTCATCCCATCACCACCACCTCTTTGGCCGATCATATGCTTTCACTTGGTTGTTTTTTCCTTTCGTGAGGGACCGCATCGATGAGTGGTTTTATTAGCCAGCCTCTTGACCTTTACATGTTTTGAGCCATTCCACCATTGCAGGAGCCAGTTGCTACCCTTTATACCACTCGTTCCTCCAGGACGAGTCACCTTTAAGCTCTTTTCTGACTCGTCAAAAATGAAAATATTGCTGAGTATTTTTTCATTTTTGAATCGTTAAAGAGAATAAAAATGAGAGGTTTTCTTTCAGCTCTTTTTTGACCCTTTAGAACCGAAAATATCACCAATCTCTTGTTGCTTTGAACTCGTTAACGACTACGAAGCGTCATCTACCCAATATACGTTTACCCCTTTTTTGGGTTGGGATAGATTATTTACGAAAAGGTATACGTAGATATTTTATGGTCAATAGGTTCCCTTGGATATTATTTTCTACCTTTTCGGGTTTAAGGGACAAATTTACAAAAAGGGACCTTTGGAGTTTTCTTTTCTGTGTCTTTTTCAAACTCTCTAAACATGAAAATGACTCTGAGTTTTACCTATGTCAAACTCGTTAAACCCTGACGACATTGGACTTGTCATCATGACGAGATCAAGCTTCTCCTTCCTAGGGCTCATTAAAAATAACTAGGTCATATTCATCCAAAGGATGAACTTATGTTACAAGCATATGCTATCCCCTTCAAGCTTGTGTTTCAAAAATAATTGGGGTACTCGCCAAAAATGGTGGGGGGAAATTTGGAAACATTCTACTGATTATATTAGTTATTATGACATCTTGTTGCTCTTGGACATCGAAACTCTTTCTGCTTTGTGTCAAGTTGGGATATCCTCATTTTATCATTGGCCTTCCGAGTTTTGGGTTATTCATTTTGCCTAATTCCATCTGATCCTTGTTGCATCATCGTGACCTTTGATCCCTTCGTACCAAAATGCTGCCAAATTCCGAAGGTGTGTCGCCGATATGTTCAAGAGCTTAATCCTTATGTAGTTTGTAGCCTTACACACCTTCCTCAGATTCTCTGTCCAATTCACAATCATCTTGTTCCTTTGTCTTGCGTCGATGATGTGGGAAACATTATGGCCCTCCTTTGACCGGTCGCTTCTTGTCGACTTTAGCTCATTATCCGAGAAGTTGACCTAGAGACTCCTTTCTGGTACCTTAGAGCTTGCATGCCTCAATGGAAATTTTTTCGCACTCGACGACAGGCTTGCATAATTGGTCTTCGATTGGGTGATTTCACAAGTGTTCGACTCAAAATCATTTTTTCACACTTTGTGGATTGTACTAGTAGTACCTTGAGAATCATTGACATTACTGGTGGTCTCTCTCACGCTTGTTAACGGTTCACATCATTGGCCGATAATCAAGTGATTTTCTAGTATGCTCGACTTCAACACCTATATTCGCATATTAGAAATTGTATGATGGTCAGGTTGGGTTTCAAGACCCTGGGCTCAGATTAAATAAGTCCAGGTTGCATGGATTGATTTATACATGACTCCTTTGATTGGATGGTTGCGACCATACCTGAGTTTTATTTGTGGTCTTTCTGATTGGATGGTTGTGTCCATGCCACAGACCATTTATGTTTATCTTCTGGATGGTTGCGCCCATGCCTTTATGCACATGTGTTTCCTTTCATTATGTAATCATGTATCAGAGATATCAGTTGTACTTGCGTCTGCAGGTTCTCTGTGAGGACATTCTATTTTGGTTATGGATTCGTAAAGAATTTCATCCCTCCCACTCTCTCAGACTTCATGCTTTAGGGGGAATCTGTTACACAGTAATTTTTCATTAACTCTACATTCACTAATCCCAGATACTGCCAATCCATGTTACTGACATCTGCGTTGTGTCACGTTGCCAATTATGTGTCATTACCTTCCTTGCAATCTCAGGAAGAGTGTCTCAGTTCATTATCCCTGTAGAAGACCCTTTTTTCCTAAGTTTCTGGGTCATCGCAAGTCAGAAGCTATCCCCCTTGCGAAGATGCTCAAGTTAACATTAGTCCTAGTGAAGTCTTCACTCTATCTCTATGTTGCACCCGCGACGAGCCAAATTTGGAAATTTTTTCAACAACTCGTCGAAACTTCAAGATGAAATGGCTTCATGGGCAGTCCTAGAGCTGGTTGTTGGGTCAGTTGAGCTTGCCTTTCTCCTCTAGGATAGTTGTTCCACCTTTTGTGCAACCTCCCTAAGAGATAAGCTCTTCCTTCCTTCTCTCATGGGATCTCTACCTCCTATAAATATATCCTCCATGAATAACATCAGCTAGCTTGGATGTAACTAGATGATAGCTAGATGTAATTTGATAGTTTCAAGTTGCTAAGAGAGGAGTAGAGGTAGAGAGTGTTATTGGAGTGTGGAAGTAGCCTCATTTGTATTTTGATTTGAGAAATGTTTGAGTAGAGTTGGCTTGAGAGCTTCTAGTATCAACCCTTTTGGACAGAAGAGAGAGTCATATGTTCCCTTGGGATACGGTTCACAAGTGAATGCTTACGGAGACATGCCGACAGGACCCTTCGAAGAGGCTTATGACGTCAAGGCTTGGTTGTAAGTTTTACTTTGATTTATATTAATACAAATTGATAGCTTGTTTCCTATATCATGCATTGAATTGTATGTCGATAGCTTGAGGTTCCTTGACTCTTCAAGTAGATTGTTTGGTCATTTTCTATTGTGTTCGTGGTGTTTCTCTACATGTTGTTTTCAGGTATGATCAACTAGAAGAATAAGAGCTGGAGCAATGTGACAAGGACTTCATCGAACGTCAAATTGAAGGTAGGTCTTCATAACACCAACTTTCTAAGAAAACCTGTTTTGGTATTGTCTATGCAGTGACTAGACCCACTTTAGGGCTAGAGAGGTTGCCTCTGTCCGCAGAGGGAACTTACATGTGTCATAGGGAGCATTTATGTGACATCAGCAGGGGCATGGTTTAGAGTATTGGTAACAATAGGAGCTTGACCTAGATTGTTTATTGGTGGAAAACAAGGGTATAACTCATACTATCAGTGACAACAGGAGCATGACCCATATTGTTGGTGAGATAGCATGAGGGGAAAACATTCTTGAAAGGTTTGGTCTCTGAGGCCTAGAAACTTGTGCAATGGGCACCTCTTAAGCATCATGGACTAGAGAGAGGAATTTCAGTTTAGGAAATGGGTTTCCCTAGGGTTTGACCATGGGGGATGGAAACCCTGAACTAGTCAAAGTACCATGAGGTGAGGCACCCATCAAATCATGGTGACTAGTTAAGTAAGTACCATTGGTTATGAGAGATAACTTGGGTTGTGGTACATATTGATGATGATATTGCCACATGGATATGGATTTTCCCCGTGTCATGTACTTTTATGAGGTTATCCCCATGCTAAGTACATTGACCAGAATTAGGGAGAATGGGTTGATAGATTTGATAACATCATGGATAGGCATTCTTCCTGTATCATGTACTTTGATCAAAATTAGGGATGTTATCCTTATACTAAGTACATTGATCAGAATTAAGAAGGATGGTTTGGTGGACAAACATTATCCCTATGTTAAGTATTGTTACAGAAATTAGGGAGAATGGTTCGGTGGAGGCTACTCAAACATCAGGGGAATTTTGATGTCTAAAATGGGCCTCCTAAGAAAAATTTACAACCAAGATAAGCTTTATAAGAACCAATAGAATTCAATATGATGTCAACCATGAGGGGTGATTCACCATTTTTGGAGTAAAAAAATAAAAAGATCAAAAAATAATAAAATAATAAAACTACTTTTTCAACTCATATTTTAAACTTATCTCCCTAAGATTTTACTCAAAGTTTGAGTGTGAGTACTTGTTAGATGAAAAATCTAATTCCTCATCCAATGAGTACATACTTTTGAAGGACCCGGTGACACAAAAAATGAGAAATACATGAAAAAAAGTGATTGCAATCACATTTTTCATGTCTTTATCATTTTTCATGTAGTAGTGTCCATTGAAAGTATTAATCATGGGTAATCCTTGGATGAGGAATCAAAATTTTCATCTAATGAGTGTTTGCACTTGAAATTTGAGTAAACCCATAGGGAGATAAGTTGAAAATACGAGTTGAAAAAAAAAAATTCCTTTTTTTCCCTCTAAAATTTGATGATGTAATCTAATCTTATTTTATTATTTCCACTATAATTTTACAATTTCCTTAGGAGGCCCATTTTAGACCTCAAAATTGCCCTAATGAGAGTGGATGCCTTTTAGTGTTTTTGGCCCAACCACTCTATAAGAGTGAGTTTCTTTTCAGCATCAGGCTCGGTAAGTCATAGAGTGAACCCATATAAATTCATGGCCTAGAATGAGGTCCATGGAGTGAGGACATGGATGTCCTTTAGGGTTTGAATGTGGTGATGGAAACCTTGTGGTGTAAGGACACGGATGTCCTTTAGGGTTTGACCATGGTGATGGCAACCTTTTTGTGTGAATATGTGGATCTATTCTAGGGTTTGCCTAACCTTATAAAGTTGGAACATGGATGTTCCCTATGGTTTGACCATGGTGATGGAAAACCTATACTAGTTTGTATACCATGAGGTTGAGGCATTGATTAGATCATGATGACTAGTTGTTGTACCATAAGCTAGGTGTTCTAGCCTAGATGATGATACCTAGTACATATGTATGATGTACCATAGGTTAGGTGTACTAACCTGTGTGATGGTACCTAGTACCATAGGTGAGTTGTGATAAACTAGATAATGGTAACAAGTAGATGCTATGATTGTTATAGGTTAAGTGTGTTGATCTGGGTGATTATGATGTTGATAATGTGAGTCATGAAACCTTATTCTAAATGAAAATTTTCAACAAAGAGATACATCTAAGGAATTTAAGGTGAATACCTCCCTAGCTAAGAAGGAGCATTGATTTTTGGGTAGTTGTGAGAGGTATTCCCCAGCTACACAAGTTAAAATCAAAAGAAAGAAAAAATAAATTTAAGCTAAAATTAAAAGAAAGAAAATTATTTTTAAATTTAATTTACAAAGAGATGCATCTCTTTGGAGCAACCTAATATCACTATAAAAATACACTTGATACAATCATAACATACACATCACTCACATATTATTCTCTCTCTTTTACACATGGAAGAAGCTCTAATGAAGAGGCCAAATTTTTCTAAGAAATTTAAATTTCTGTGTAATTACTTAATGGAGTTCATATATAACTCGAAGTAGCTACCAGATGCAGAAATTCATGCTTGTCTACTAAGCACTATAAAATCAACAAATCAATATTGTATATGAGATATTATTGAAATTTTATATTCGCTGATGAATTTAAATTTAAATCAATGCCATGAAAACCATGTCTCAAGTAAAACTTAATCAATTTAAAATTATATTTTTCATAATTATTCATAGAATAAAGAAAGTGTAAGAAATTGATTCTTGAAATTATTGTAATGAAGCACATGCTTGTTGAGAATTTTAGGAATGTGAATGTAGTATAGAAATTTATACACATTCCTATTAACCTCTATGCATGCCTCGTGCACATAGTATTGACAAGTCTTGAGTTCTTTACCATAGTCAATAGAGGAAAGAGGAACTGCCAATGCTAATACTTTCCTATCAAGCTCAAGCACCATGGATGACCTCTAAATGGAATCGTTCAACTCCAAGTGAGATATGGATACCATGAACAAGTTAGTTATGAACTAATAATAGGTCTCAAGGCTTAACCAAGGTTATGGGAGAACCATAAGAGCCTTGTTCCCTAAATGATGCTTCTTTTGGGTCCAAGCACCATGAACAACACCTACAACCCACAAAGCTTCTCAAGTTATATAATGTCATGATCAGATCCTTAGACCACTACATCAAACCTATATAGGGTATCTCTAGCCTACTAAAGGGATACAAGCACCATGATTAAACCACAACACAAACCCTAAATAGGAATGTGTCTTGTACTCACACCAAGAATGTTTTTTGAGGACATTGTTGAGGTTCATTAATAGTCAAGTGGGATATGAGCACAATCAGTAGGTTTTGCACAATGAAAAGGGGTCTAAAGACATAAACATAGTTCGAGAGAATAAGGGGCTTAAACCCTAAATGAAACTTCTTGAGATTAAACACCAATTTTAGGGGAAGAAAACACTTGGGCCTTCGGTCCTAAAATATATTCTTAGGATCAATTTTTATGAAGAATTATTGCAAACAACAATAAAGGTACTCTCTTAAGAGTCTTTGATAACATATTTGGATATGGGTGTCATTAGGAGGTTTTATGTATTAAGGATGAATCACAAGGCCTTGACCATTGTTTAGGAAGGAAAAAAATGTCTCGGATATTTTTTAATCTTCTAAAGCTAAAGAGTTTTAAACAAGTCCTTGAACCATCACATGGTTCCTTTGAATAGATCCTTTGCAACCCTTGGAGTGGGATGCATGTGGCATGATTAGGATTTATGAACTAGAAATAGGTTTTACACCCTAAATATGGTTAAGTGGGGAAACAAGAGCCTTAAGCCCTAAGTTTTCTCAACCTCAAGCACCACTAAAAACACAAAAATATTATGATATGAGCTCTTCACATGGAATCATTGGCATTTAAGTCAAATAAGGGTGCCATTATGAGGTCATAGGCATCATGGATGGATCTTAGGTCCTTAACCATATTTGAGAGTGTGAAACAAGAGCCTCTAGACCTAAACCTTACTTCTCGGGATCAAGTGCCATGAAAGAATCCTTAATGCCATATGTGACCTCTATATGGTGTCATCTACATGCAAGTGGATATGGGTGCCATGAAAAACTTAGTTGTGAATTAAGAATGTGTCTTTAGGTATAACCAAGTTCAAGGCAACAAAATAAGCTTTATGTTCTCTAAATGATGCTTATTGGGTTTCAGCGCCATGAAAAACACCTACAATCCATGGGGCTTGTTATCTTATAGTGCCATGAGCATTTTGTTGAGCACCACTTGGGGACCTTATAGAGCATCTCAAGCTTACTAGAGGGATACGAACACCATGATTAAACAAAAAAAATGGTGCCAACTTTCTTTTTCTTAAGCCCACACCAAGAATAGTATTCAAGGCCATGGGTGTGTTGCACTAAAAATTGTCACCTTGACATCCTGCTATCTGTGTGAGTTCATTACCACTCATACTTGCCTCCTCTACAAGTCTAAAACATCAGTTCCTCATATCAAGCCTGGAAAACAAGAGAAAGCCCTCAAAAGTCTTTAAAACTCTGGTTCCACACTTTCTCTTTGTCTTACCTATGGTCCCGCACCTAATGGTCAAGTCTCTTATGCACCTGACCGCACTGTCTCTGTGTTAAAGGTGCGGACCCCTATAAAAGTTAAAAAGGCGTGAGTACATTCTGAAAAACTCACTTTCAGTCATTTCTAGAAGCTTCTAGAGGACTCTTGAGGTGGCAAGTTCGCTCTTTTAAGGTTCATGCATCCCATACCTAAGGAGCTAACCCCTTGATGTGAGGAGCTTATCCCTTTGAAGGAGGATTTTATCCCTTCATAGATGGACCTGTAACCTCCTCCTCTGCACTATAAAATCAAGCATTGGGCTGGTTACTTGGGAGGTTAGAAGCTGAATATTTTTGAGGTGAAATGTTGTTGGAACTTAGTCTTCTTTAGTTGAGTTTTTATGAGGAGAGATTACATACCTCTAAGATCTCATTTGAAAGAGTGCAAGGCTTGTCAAAGTAAAGGAAATTCCTGTTTCAGACACCAAGAAGAGCTTGTTCAACATCAAGGCTAAAAAGGTTGTAAGGTTCTTCTATTATTCAAAGTTAATACAAATAAGTTTGTTTTTCTCAATAAGCTGTTCATTTATGGTTTATTTTATGGATTCCTTGATCACCATAATAGACATGATTTATAATATTTGCTATGCAGGTGCTATTTATGTTTGCTTGTTTGTGATTGCAAGTCCTCAAAGGTAACTCTTTTGAACGACCAAGGTATGACTACTACGAACAAGCATTGGATCTAAGGTAGGATCTTAACACCTTTGTAGTATTTATTTATAAATCGCATATGTCTAGAGAAAGATAGGTTTGTTTGTCTGTTTGTTGCTAGACTATATTCTGATGCTAGGGAGATTGGCCTTGTCTGCAAGATCGATTTATCCGGCCAACAGGGTGGGATTCCTTAACATCCAAGTAAGATACTAATATTATGAGTTATTTTTTCATATTTGAAATGTGATATATAAACTATCATGGATATTTTTCTTGAATAATTCATCACAACAAATCTTATAGTTTTTTGAAATCTTAGACAATGCAAGTTAATTTTCCTTAGATTGCATACTAATTAACTATTAGCTTTACTCAAATACATGAAATAATTGAAATAATAAATGGCAAAAATAGACACTCAAATACACCATATACACAAATAAAAACCATATTTATCTTGGAAAACCTAATATACAAGAAAATATGAAAATAGTGTGAGGCCCATTATCTTCTCTCTTTGCTTCAGTTATAAAAATGTAGATACAAAGGCATTGGAACTCAGCATGGATTAACATTTTCACACTGTGACCTAAATGCTTAGTACAAAATATTCTGTGTCCTATAATATGATCATAAAATACCACTCTTATATTTTTTTCTCATCTAGGAACAAGATACAATGCTAGAGACTATAACCCCCTTCTCCTCCCAGGGGATCGATATTTAACATTACCCAATAGACATTTAGTGATAGGGTTTTGACCTTCTCAACCCTCAATTGTGATAATTTTTTTGACCTTATAGAATCTTCTCAAAAGTCCACATGTGGCTATCCTTAGATGTGTTAGAATAGGTGAATAACATGACATCTAATCATACCATGGTTGTTAACAATGTAGGTCATATTGCAAGAGACATAAATTTCACATACAAGCTATGATTGAGGTGATTTTCACAATGTTGGAAAGGTCTCAATGTGCATATCAACATCAAGGGTTTATACGAAAGTTTCAAACACGGAAACTCCAAAATCATCATTTGATGCCTTGAAATGTTTATGGAAGGTTTCAAATCCCAATTTTCCAAACAAGAACCTACCACTAAAATGGGCTCTTCATGACATTCCCTCAAAATTTTCCACGTAGAAAGTGCCAAGATAGATGAAAAATCATATGATGATCCAATCTAGATCAAAATGACTCTTTTTATTACAAAAATATAACATATTAGTGGAAATCATTCCCAAGTTTCCAAGACTTCATGGAACATCAAAAGTGTTACCATTTCCACCTTTGAAACAACTTCCCTCATTTTATTAAAGGATAAATATAAAAAAAAGGGAGGCTTCCTTGGTAGGATTTACAACTCCTAAGTAAAGACACAATCAAGTATAGGGTCTCCTAAGTAGCTACCCAAGATATGACCAATGAGATATATCTATCATGTCAAAGTTTATATGGCTAATGAAGGTCAATTCAATATTTGGTTTGAGGTAACATTCTAAGGAAGATCTAGGGGGTTTACCAAGAAACAATGAAATGCAAAACAATCTACAAAGTAGTCAAAATGAAAAGCTGCCAATGTTTGTTGTAAAACTTGCATAAAAGGTAGGAAATTATAGTAGTAAAAAAGTTGAAATAACAATAAAATTTAACCCCTTTCCCCATGTAGGGTTGTATACTCAACATAGTGAAATGTTATTATCTATGGGATAATGGGGATAGGTGGAAACCCACCCCACATACTTGGTGTTTGTATGGCATGGTTCTCCATGAAAAGGAATTAATACACTATGTAATGAAGGGTGGTGGATCGTTTGATGGTTTGACATGCTCTAATATTTGGTTCTCTCATGATGGTACTTTATGATACACCTTTGTATGCATGGTTGTAGAGGGTGAATTAGCTATGCCACTTAGGAAAAAATGATTTAATAAGGAAAGAAAATGTATGAAAAATGGGAAATGCTACTCTTATGCTTAACAAAGTTTCTAGTATCTATGCAAGTTTAGCTATTAAGGAGGGATGTGGGAGGTGATTTTTATTTGTTGTTTCAAAATTTGACTCAGGAAATATCACCCTGGCATCATTGGGCCTAGGTTAAATACCTCTTTAATGACAAGAAGAGCATCTCTTTTCGAAGATGGTTGTCCTTCTCCTCCTTTTGGGTTCATCACTCTCTACCCCAATATCTTGGAATACTTTTAATCATCTAGTTATAACTCTCTCAATTTTCCTTTTTTGTTTGTGAATAGCTATTCATTTCTTGGATAGTCTCTATTTTAGCCAATGAGTTTCAACATATTAATACTCTATGGTTTCCTATTTATTATTTTTACTCTTAGGCTTTATTGTTTGCTAGCTATCTCCCCTTAGTCCTTGAGGTCGGGGGCTTCAACCTCTTTTCCCATCTCCTCTTGTTGTTTATGGTTAATTTCCAGTGAGGATGTTGGCTTGATGGGGCCTGACCCAGGTTCAGAGTTAAGTAGCCAAACAAATCCCTGTACTACTGGCCCTTTCGGAAACAGCCCACAGTGTGCAGACTGAGGTTTCACCCGAAGTAGTATGGGGGAATCCTAGAACCAAGTTTCTGCACCCTTGAGATGTTATGAACCGGCTCAAGAAAAGATAGAAAAGATAGAAAAGATAGATCAACGCCTTAGAACTCAGCCTCTTCAAGGGGGCAACCTCCTTTACATTACATAAATGAATAATTCTTGGATGATACAAATGACAAAACCTCCTTTCTATATATAGGAGTCTAAGGAGTCACAATATAACCCAGCCGACCTAACAATAATAATATAAAGCCACAAAAATAACAATAGAGGGATCCTATGGGCCACAGTAATAACAATATGGGGGCAATAGGGGCACAATAATATTAATAAGGGGTACAACTACAATAGTAATGGGGTAATCACTAGTATTATAGGGACCCAAACATGCCCCTCTCCTTCAAAAAAAGTGTTGTCCTCAACGCTTGAGTAGTTTTGGATACTTCTGTATAAAATTCTCATCCTCCCATGTGGAATCTTCAGTAGATAAGTTCTTCCACTTGATAAGATACTCCGAAATTGATCGATTTCGTAGCTGTCGAGTTCTTGTTTCTGTGACTGCTTTTGGTTCCAATATAATTTTTCCTTCCTCGTCAAGTTCTGGAAATATTGTTTGAACTGGAAGCTTTTCGCCTATAACCTTCTTTAAACATGAAACATGGAAAACTGGGTGCAATCGAGAAGCTGCAGGAAGCTCCAATTTGTATGCCATAGTACCAACTCTTTTGCAACACCTTGTACAGACCATAATACTTTGGTGATAATTTATTACCCTTCTTAGCTTGCTTGAGGTACATTTTCTTATATGGTTGTAGCCGTAGGAATACCCAATCACCTACATCGAAACTTCTTTCGCTACGATGTTGATCTGCCTATTGTTTCATTCTATTTTGTGCCAACACGAGGTTATCCTTTAAGAGTTGGAAGACTTGTTGTTGATGTTCGATGTGATGTTCCACTGCCTGAACCTTAGAATTTTCTCTTAAATATGAGGTGATGGATGGTGGTTGATACCCATAAAGTGCCATAAATGGGGTCATTTTTGTTGCTGTATGGAAGGAAGTGTTATACCACCATTTCGCCAGAGGCAACCATTTGACCCATTGTGTCTGTTTATCAGATACAAAGCAACGAAGATATCCTTCCAAACATTTGTTTACTATCTCAGTTTGCCCATTAGATTGAGGATGATAAGATGAGCTATGAGCTAGCTGAGTACCAAGACAAGAAAATAATTCTGTCCAAAAAGTTCCAGTGAAAATGGGATCTCTGTCACTTACAATAATCTTTGGGTTTCCATGTAGCTTTTGAATTGTTTCCATAAATGCAGTAGAAATTGTATTGGCTTTAAATGGATGTGATAATACACAAAAGTGTGCGTACTTGTTAAGTCTGTCAACTACCACCATGATGACACTCTTTCCCTTAGACTTGGGTAAACCTGTGATAAAATCCATTGAAACCTCCTCCTAACGTTGGCTTGGAATGGATAAAGGTTGTAATAGACCCAATGTCTTAATTGTTTCAACTTTATTTTGTTGGCAAACCAAACATTCCGCCACAAACTTTTGAATATCTGATTTAAGGCCATCCCAAAAAAATTCCTTCTTAACCCTGTGGTAAGTTTTTAAAAATCCTGAGTGCCCTCCTAAGGGAGAAGTGTGCAATTCCATAAGAATATTTTGTTTTAGTTGGGAATTCTTACAAAGGTATATGCGATCTTTGTACCATAACGAATCATTTTTCCAGCTAAATGTATCGGACGTACTGGAATCTTGTTGTAGTTTTCGAATAAGTGCCCATACTTATTCATCATTCTTCCATTCCTCCCTTGTTTCATTTATCCAATCTGGTTGGATAATAGAAATGGCGCACAACAATGTTTCCACGTCCTCATCCTTTCTTGAGAGTGTATCTGCCACCACATTTTGCTTCCCTTTTTTGTAGATGATTTCAAAGTCATAACCCAACATCTTTGTGACCCACTTTTGTTGCTCTTCAGAGGATAATCTTTGTTCTAAAAGTATTTAAGGCTATCATGATCCGTTTTTACCTTGAAGTGTCTTCCCATTAGGTAGGGTCGCCATTTCTTAAGTGCATGGAGTATTGCCAACATTTCCTTCTCATAAATAGCTTTGTGTAAAACTTTCCCTTGATTGGACGACTTTCAAAAGCAATGGGTCTTTCATCTTGCATTAAAACAACACCAATTCCATTTCCTGAAGCATCACATTCCACAATAAAGGTTTTTGTGAAGTCCAGTGTAGCTAAGGACGGTGCTTGGCACATTGCCTCTTTAAGATGTTCGAAGCCCTTTGTTGCTTCCAGAGTCCATGAAAATGCATCCTTCTTCAATAATGTTGTTAGAGGTGCTGCTATTCTCCCATAATTCTTAACAAACTTGCGATAATACCCTGTCAACCCGAGAAATCCTCGTAGATGCTTTATGGATGTGGGGATTTCCATTCCTTAATGGCTTTAATTTTGCTAGGGTCTACCTTAACTCCTTCATGAGATACAATATGACCCAGATATTCCACCTCTTGTACTCCAAAGAAACATTTGGATCTTTTTGCATATAATTGTTTTTCCTCCAATAGTTGTAGCACCCTGTCAACATGTTCAACATGATCCTTCCAAGACTTGCTGTAGATTAGTATATCATCAAAGAATACTAACACAAATTTTCTAAGGAATGGTTTGAAAATTGAATTCATCAAACCTTGAAATGTTGAGGGTGCTTTGGTAAGGCCAAAAGGCATGACCAAAAATTCATAATGACCCTCATGAGTTCTAAATGCTGTTTTCGGAATGTCTTCAGTCTTCATTCTGATTTGATGATATCCTGAACGAAGATCCAACTGGTGAAGTAAATTGATCCATGCAATTCATCCAGTAATTCATCAATGACAGGAATGGGAAACTTATCTTTAATAGTGAGCTTGTTGAGCTCCCTATAATCCAGACACATGCGCCATGATCCATCCTTCTTGTGCACCATTACTACTGGAGCAAAGAAATTGACTCGGTTGAATTATACCAGCCTCTAGCATTTCTGCAACCATACGTTCAATTTCACTCTTTGGACATAGGGATATCTATACGGCCTGATGTTTGGAGGAACACTTCCTGGAATTAGATGAATAGCATGATCATGATCACGCACAGGTGGGAGACCTTTAGGAGTCTCAAATACCTTGGAATGATTAGCCAGGAGTTTTTGGAGATCTGGAGAAATAGATGATTCCGATGTGGAAACATCTAGCGAACATAATTGTGCAATTACACCTCTTTGTTCCTTTTTTAGAAGCTTTGTCATACCATTAGAGCTGATTATCTTTCCTGGTTTCCCTGCAATACCCCTTAATTCAACTTCCTTTCCTTCCATAGAAAATTTGATGAAAAGTTCTTGAAAATTAAAAGCTATTGTACCCCAGGATTGTAGCCATTGGACTCCTAGTACAACATCAGCACCTCCCATTGGAATGGAAAGCATTGGGCTAGTCAATACATATTCTCCCATGGATAGCTTGACATTATGGCATTTTTCAGAGCAATTTATTGTTCCTCCATTTGCAATCATCACTTGACACTCTGGTGCTGGATATAGGAAGCAATTCAATTCTTTTGCTACCTTACAATGAATAAAATTGTGGTACTTCCTGAATCAATCAACACTATTACCTTTTTCTTCTTGATTTGTCCTTCTATCTTGATGGTTTGAGGAGTGGTAATTCTCGCCAATGCATTACAAGATATGGTCGGATTCATTGTTCTTCCTCTAGTTCCTGGAGTATATCCTCTTCTTTTGACTTTTCTTGCTCCTTTTCTTCTTCCTCTTCACAATCTATGTAGAATAATTTCTTCTCAGCACACTTATGACCTTTAGTGTATTTGCTATCACAACTGTAACAAAGCCCTTTTGCTCTTTTTTCTTCCAATTGTTGTGGTCAACCTTATAGGTTGTGGAAGACTAGAAGCAACACCACTTCCCTCTTTATAGATGTGAGTGGTATGCTTCCTGGTTGCCATAATTTTGCTTTCCATTTTTCTTGCTAACCTGAATGCCTTCTCTAATGAATCAGGTTCCCAAAGAAGAACAACGTGTTGGATATTATCCTTTTAAAGACCCTATGAACACATCAATCCTATGCTCCTCTGGAATATCTTTTACCCTTATGTTCAATTTTTGGAACTCCTCAATGTGCTCCATTATTGAACCCTTTTGTTTAGGACTTATCAATTGGCTAAAAAAAGTGTTTCTTTTTGTATCTTCATAATGTGCTATCAATTCTTCCGTAAAAATTGCCC
>APFE030024900.1:26358-47856 GCA_000404065.3 Pinus taeda
GAGGGGGGTAAGAGTTAGAGTGAGCGGGATTGTCTCACTTAGCAGGTTTGGCTGGAGTTAGTCAAAGAACCCCAAGTCAAGTTTAAGGGGGGAAATTATTAGGTAAACTTGACTCAGGATAGAGTCAAAAGTCGACAAGGTTAAATAGTGATGGTTTTGGGGCACATGGTATTGTGCACCCATGGTACTCTGCTCGTGGTATTATATGTAATGGAGCCTATAAAAGGCTGGAAGGACTTCATTGTAATGCATGGCCTGGAGGTGAGCGGTGAAGGCTCACTTGACCGGATTGGCCAGGGTTTTGGCCAAGGATAATGAAATTTCATTATGATTGGGTTTTTCCCCGGATTTGGGGTTTTCCCGGATAAACATGTGTATTTATGTGTTTATGGTTATTGCTGGTTAATTTTATATTTATTCATCTCGGTAATTAATTTATGTTCTTGGGTAAATTTCTTAACACTTATATCACACAATTTCTTCATTTCTTCTCTATAAATTTGGTGAGTTTTATTCCTCCCTATTGCAATCTCCCTTTCCTTTCTGTTCACCCCCTCAAATGGGTTTCTTTGATGCCTATCCAGGACTTTAGTCATATGCACCATAGGGGGTCCTAAGATCCATGTTATTTAAGAGTTCAAGCTACTGCACAACATTTTTTATCTATTTACACCACTATGATGCCACCAAAATCCATATTGAAATCCTATAGGTTGAGTAAGATGCCAAAGTGGAATAAAGGTTCATTTTTTATGTATACTGTTAGGTTCCTATTTACTAGTGTATTCCCTTATTATTAGTGTCATTGTAGCCCCTTATTGCTATTGTTATGCCCATGTTGTCCCAATATTATTATTATTGTGCCCCATAGAAGCCCACTATTGTTATTGTTGTGCCCTTACATTATTAGTGTTATGTTGGCTCTGATTATATTGTGACCCCTTAGACTCTCATATATAGAAAGGAGGTATTGTCATTTGTATCATCGAATAATTGCTCATTTTTGTAATGTAAATTAGGTTTCCCCTTGAACAAGCTACTTTTGAAGTCGTTGATCTATCTCATTCTTCTATTTTGTGAGATGGTTGCATAACAATTGGTATCAGAGCTTTGGATTCTAAGGTTTCGCTACCTCAAACAAGCCATCATGGGATTTTCGCTATAACGTCTTTTATACAAAGCTTTAGAAGCTGAAATTAAAACCCATTTGATCCAAAATCATGAAAATCCTCAAGACCAAATTTCAGATCTTGTCTCGTTATATTTTCGGAGATATGAACTGAGGAAGTTAGGGTTTTCGCAAGCTCCAGAATTCGACCTCAAACAGGTCACCTTGGGAAAATAGTTATAAATTTTTCTCTGAGCATCAGATTGAAATTTTGTAAATGGTGATAGAAAGAGGACAGACTTTAGTTTTTTGTATATCATGTTTAGGTCTGAAGTTCAAAACAATGATATGTGGCACTTCGTACAAGTGCACTCTACTGAACCAATCTATAATCAGGTCATCGTGGGAGATTTGACATAAATATTTCGTGGAGAATCCAATATGGATTAGAATTATTGGGTTGGAAAGATGATGCAGAGGTCTATCACAGGATGAAATTTCAGACCTTGGAGATCCTAAATTGCAGATATACAATAGATTCAATATTGAGCTCCTACAAAGAGAAAAAAGGTGTGTAGTTTTTTTTTTAATTTGCATAAGTTTGGTTTGAAAAAATTCTTTGAAGTGATTCAAAGGACACAGTGAAGCATATTTATCATTAATTGATGCCTCAAATAAAGAAAATGGAAACACCTATTAAGAAACCTAAAATCTATAGCGTGACTCATGAAGAAGAGGAAGAAATGCAACATGATATATCAAAATTACGAGACCAAGTGCAACAAATTTCACTCTCACAAAAAGTAACAGAAGCTAAGATGGATGTCTTAAAGAAAGTCTTGGAATCTAGGATGAATGGCGTGGAAGCTAATATGGATGGCATGGAAGCTAAGATGGATGGTTTAGAAGTAAACATTGAATATTTGAAGAAAGACATGGAAGGTTTGAAAGGAGGTTTGGCAAAATTGCTACAAGAAATGCTTCCTAATGGCAAAAATGTAGTAGAGGAAACTCATGATGAGAACAAAAGAAATGTTAGTGATGACTTCATAGACTCTAACATTGGATTGAAGATGCACCATGTTCCAAAGATCGATATGAGGAAGTTTGATGGTAAGGATCCTGTAACATGGATACTACAAATGGAGCAATATTTTGATCTCCATAATGTGAAAAAAACACAAAAGGTACGCATTGAGAATTTATATTTGGAACCCAATAATTTTGTATGGTATCGATGTCTTTTCTCTTGTAAACAAATTGTCACTTGGGAAATTTTTATGGAAGAAATGATAGCGCATTATGAGGATACAAAAAGCAATGCCTTTTTTAGCCAATTGATAAATCTCAAACAAAAAGGTTCAATGGTGGAGCACATTGAGAACTTCCAAAAATTGAATATAAGGGTAAAATATATTCCAGGGGAGCATAAGATTGATGTGTTCATAGGGAATTTAAAGGAAAAGATCCAACATGAGGTTGACCTTTGGGAACCTGATTCATTGGAGAAAGCATTTAGGTTGGTGAGAAAAATTGAAAGCAAAATTATGGCAACAAGGAAACCTACCAATCACAACTATAAAGATGGAACTGTTGTTATCCCTAGCCTTCCACAACCAACAAGGTTGACACAACAATAGTTGGAAGAAAAAATAGAAAAAGGGATTTGTTACAGTTGTGATAGAAAATACACTAAAGGTCATAAGTGTGCTAAGAAGAAATTATTTTCCATAGATTGTGAAGAGGAAGAAGAAAAGGAACAAGAAACATCAAAAGAAAAGGATACACACCAAGAGAAAACCCTAGAGAAAGAAGAAATGAATCCTACCATATCTTTTAATGCATTGGCTGGAATTACCACTCCTCAAACTATCAAGATAGAAGGACATATCAAGAAGAAAAAGGTAATAGTGTTGATTGATTCAGACAGTACCCATAATTTTATTCATTGTAAGATAGTGAAGGAATTGAATTTATTCCTATATCCAGCACCATAGTGTCAAGTGATGGTTGCAAATGAAGGAACCATAAACTTCTCTGGAAAGTGCCATAATATAAAGCTATCCATGGGATAATATGTGTTGAATATTCCAATGATTTCCATTCCAATGGGTGGTGTTGATGTTGTACTAGGAATCCAATGGCTACAATATTTGGGTACAATAGCTTTTAATTTTCAAGAACTTTTCTTGAAATTTTTTTCAGAAGGAAAGTAAGTTGAATTAAGGGGTATCACAGGGTAACTTGGAAAGATAATCAGCTATAACGGTATGACAAATATTCTAAAGAAAGAACAACATGGTGTAATTTCACAATTATGTTCAGTAGATGTTTGCACATCGAAATCATCTATTTCTCCAGATCTCCAAAAAGTCATGGACAATCATTCCAAGGTATTTGAGACTCCCAAAGGCCTCCCACATATTCGTTATCATGATCATGCTATTCATTTGATTCCAGGAAGTGTTCCTCCAAACATCAGGCCTTACATATATCCCTATGCACAAAAGAGTTAAATTGAACGTATGGTTGCAGAAATGTTAGATGTTGGTATAATTCAAACTAGTCAAAGTTATTTCTCTGCTCTGGTAGTATCTGTGCACAAGAAGGATGGATCGTGGCACATGTGTGCATATTATAGGGAGCTCAACAAGCTCACTATTAAAGATAAATTTCCCATTCCTGTCATTGATGAATTATTGGATGAATTGCATGGAGAAATTTAGTTCACCAAGTTGGACGTTAGTTCAGGATATCATCAAATCAAAAAGAAGACTAAAGACATTCCAAGAACAACATTTAGAAATCCTGAGGGTTATGATTTTTTGGTCATGCCTTTTGGCCTTACCAATGCACTTTCTACTTTTCAAGGTTTGATTAATTCCATTTGCAAACCCACCCTTAGAATATTTGTGCTAGTATTTTTTGATGATATACTAATCTACAACAAGTCTTGGAAGGATCATGTTCAACATGTTGATAGAGTGCTCAAGCTATTGGAGGAGAAACAATTATATGCAAAAACCTCCAAATGTTTCTTTGGAGTACAAGAGGTGGAATATCTGGGTCATATTGTATCTCATGAAGGTGTTAAGGTAGACCCTAGCAAAATTAAAGCCATTAAGGAATGGAAAATCCATAAAGCATTTGCAGGGATTTCTTGGGTTGACAGGGTATTATCACAAGTTTGTTAAGAAATATGGTAGAATAGCAGCACCTCTAACAACATTACTGAAGAAAGATGCATTTTCTTGGACTCAAGAAGCAATGAAAGCCTTTCAACATCTTAAAGAGGAAATGTGTCAAGCATCGGTCTTAGCTATGCCAGACTTCACAAAAACCTTTATTATGAAATGTGATGCCTCAGGAAATGGAATTGATGTGCTTTTAATGCAAGAAGAAAGACCCATTGCTTTTGAAAGTCATCCAATCAAAGGAAATTATTTACACAAAGCTATTTATGAGAAGGAAATGTTGGCAATACTACATGCACTTAAGAAATGGCGACCTTATCTAATGGGAAGACACTTCAAGGTAAAAACGGATCATGATAGTCTTAAATACATTTTAGAAAAAATATTGTCTTCAAAACATCAGCAAAAATGGGTCACAAAGGTGTTGGGTTATGACTTTGAAACTATCTACGAAAAAGGGAAGCAAAATGTTGTTGCAGATGCACTCTCAAGAAAGGATGAGAATGTGGAAGCATTGCTTTATGCCATTTCTATTATCCAACCAGATTGGATAAACAAAGAAAGGGATGAATGGAAGAATGATGAAGAAGTGTGGGAACTCATTCAAAAGTTGCAGCAAGATCCCAGTACATTTGAAACTTTTAGCTATAAAAATGATTCATTACGGTACAAAGATTGCTTATACCTCTGTAAGAAATCCCAACTCAAACAAAAGATTATGTTGGAATTGTACACATGTCACTTAACAAGGCATTCAATATTTTTAAAAATTTACAATAGGGTTAAGAAGGAATTTTTTTGGAATGGACTTAAATATGATATTCAAAAGTTTGTGGTATAATGATTGGTTTTCCAACAAAATAAATTTGAGACAATTAATCCATTCCAAGTCAATGTTAGGAGGAGGTTTCAATGGATTTTATCACAAGTTTACCCAAGTCTGAAGGAAAGAGTGTCATCATGGTGGTAGTTGATAGACTTACCAAGTATGCACACTTTTGTGCATTATCTCATCCATTTAAATCCATTATAGTGGCTACCGCATTTATGGAAACAATTCAAAAGCTACATGGAAACCCAAAGATTATTGTAAGCAACAGAGATCCTATTTTAATGGAATTTTTTTGGACTGAATTATTTTCTTCTCTGGGTACTGAGTTATCTCATATCTCATCTTATCATCCTCAATCTGATGGGAAAATTGAGATAGTGAACAAATGTTTGGAAGGATATCTCTATTTCTTTGTATCTGATAAACAGACACAATGGGTCAAATGGTTGCCTTTGGCTAAATGGTGGTATAACACTTCCTTCCATATTGAAACAAAAATGACCCCATTTATGGCACTTTATGGATATCATCCACCATCCATCACATCATATTTAAGAGAAAATTCTAAGGTTCAAGTAGTTATCACTCAAAACTTTTCCTCAGAAGTTTTGGAAGAAGGGAAGGCTTCAAGGTAACCACAAACCAACTTTTAAGCATAGGCTCTAGCCAACCTATGGCTCATAGAGGGCTCTCTCTATATAATTTAGCTATGTTTGCTTGGATATTAGGCTAGTTCTAGTGTTCAGGGGGGTTTTTTATTTGTATGAAGATTTAGTGGTGGAATACTTAAAACAGTCAGATAGGTTGATGCCTTTAGGCCATTGGGCAATGGAGTCAAAGAAGGGGGAGCAAAGCTAGAGTTAAATCACTAAAGGGAATGTTCGAGGGGTAAGATAGCACAGTGAAGTACAAATCCCTGGACTAAATGGTGAAATGAGTCTTAACAGAGGTGAGAGGGCAATCAAGAATCCTCAAACCGAGGCTAAGATGGGGGAATAGCAGTGAATCATGAGTAAAGGGAAATTAAGAATCATTTACTATAGACCAGAGGAGAAACTACTTAAGCTAAGGAGCAGTTAAGAATTCCCTAGCTAAGATAGTTTAAGAGAAAAAATTAAGAATGTATAACAGTAAGATAGAGTGCAATTAAGCAAATTCTGAAATAATATTCATTTTAAAACATTCATACTTCTGAAACATTTAAGATTATGAAACAACTTTAAGAGAGATAAACAACACAAGAAAATTACTTATTTGTACTCCGCTTTACACATGAATCCCTTGAAATATCTGATCTTTATTCATCAATCCAGCATGCTGGCCCAGTCAGTGATACAAAAGCTTGTACAGTGTTTGAACAAAATTCTATTGAAAGTATAAGAATCCACACTACATACCTCGATTTATGAAGTATTTATACAAAAAAAAATTACAAAATATCCCAAACTAACTTGGGAATTAATCTAGGAAATTCAAAATATATTCTCGCAGGAAGATAGTGACAACTATTGAACTATTTTCTTGTTGTACCTTTTATTGTGGTTTAGCTGAAAGTTTATGGTTGCTAATGCTTTATGCTAGTCAAAGGCTGTTGTCTTCTATACTGATACTATTTGACACAGATACTCTTTGACCCTGTAACCATTTGACTCTGACGATTTTTACCTCGTTGACTGTGTGTTTGACCTTTAACTATGTTCTGCTATAGTAAGTCAATCAATTTTTCCCATTCTTGATCTGTTGGTAACCGGATACTCAGCATTCTCTGGTAAGTTTCATCTGCCTCAGTGTATTTGGCAAATGGAGGCTTATTTACAAACAGATGTTTTACCTCATGCTGTAGGTAAAATAGATTTTCAAAAGCACTGTACAGTACCTTTCTTGTTGGTACTCCTGAAACCTGTGAAGTAGCCACTTGCTATCTTGCTACATCCCTGAGTTTGTTGTTGTAATCTCCTTGTTCTGTAATTTTATCATGAATGACTAAGGGATTAGGTGATCCCTTTTCCTTTAGCTTATCAAACTTAGCCATGAACCTTTCAACGGCTACTTGCATTTCCTCGCACTTTTCCTCTAACTTATGCATAAGGTCCCTCTTCGTGAGGACTTTCTTTACCTCTAGAATAGTGGCAGTCATGTATTCAATTTCCAGTTCCTGTAGTTGGTACTTGTTCTTTGAATTTAAGAACTGGATGAGTCTGGTAGCATCTCTAGGCTTGTTGCCTAATTCTATCTTTACTCTCTCAATAGCCTCTATTATTAATCTAATGAGATCAATCTGCTCGAATATGACCTGTATGGATGGCCAAATATCATTAACAAAATCAATGATATTGGCCCACAGTTTTTCCTTGGCTTCTCCAAGTGGTTCCTTTAATGTCAAGTCTCTTTCCATTAACTTGAGCTTTTCCTTTATCCTAGCAACCTTCTGTTCCTCCTCTTTTTGCATAATATTGGAAAGCTTATAGTCTGTTTCTAAGATTTCCGCCTATTCCTTTAGCTTGTTTATCTCGTTTGTCTGAATAGAAATTTCTTCCATGGCATTGACAAGCTTGGCTACTTCATCTGTTGCTATACTTGCTGTTGTAGTAGAAGCTACTCATGTAAATGTTGCAGTGGTGATGGGTGAGGCAGTGACTATAGGAGTTTTTGGAGCCATGTGGTTGCCAATGTAGATGGTACTACAGTATTCACTGTAGGGATTACAGTTGCTGGTGTGGTCCCGACTTCACCTTGCTTCAATTGGATTAAGGCATCAAATTCCTTCTCCGTGCTCCTCAACTGATCATTCAGCTTGAGGACTAAATCCATTAAGTCCTCATGTTGAGTTTGAGACTGTAACACCTCCTGTGTATGTGGATGATGCAAGGAGGGTATCTTTAGTTGCTTCTTCAGTGAACCGATGTCCTTGTTCTTCTGTTTTATTAACTCCTCTGTTGCTTTGATATCTTTGGGGTCATGTCCCATATCTATGATCAAGTCTTCAAAAGACTTGATTATGTTATCCTTGGCTTTTGATGAAGCCTATTCAACCTGATATTGAGCTTAGATGATTTTGAGGGAACTTTGTAGTTGTTGAACAGCTATGGACTTCCTTGTCAGGATGGAGTAGATCATTTCTTTAGCCTACTTGTGAAACTCTATTTGGTCCACAGGGTGGATATCCCTAGCCAACACCTCAAAATCTAATTTCTTATAGTCAGTGGGTGCCCTTGATTGTTGCGCAGTTGGTTGAATGAAGGAAACCTACATCTTCCCCTCTTTGATGTCAAAGGCTAACATCAATCTATTCTGACCTGGAGTAGAAAGTTTGAAAAGCTGAGCATATGTCTCAGCTTTCAACCTTTCATTCCTCATTTTTATTTCTTTGAATTTGTCTTTGATACTTTTATCCTGGTCTGCTCGCCTACTGAAAGACGAGGCCTCTACACTCATATGTCTTTGTATCATCTGGGTTCCTGAGGATGATGGGGGTTGTGTTTCCTCTGAACGAGTAGTACCTTTACTCTTTTCTGGCTCAAAATCAGTTATTTCAACTGAAGCATCGGTGTCTTCCTATTCTGACATAGGATTGAGTCTAGGCCTTTTTCTTTGGCCTCTTTCATATTGAACATTGAAGGCTTGTGTCCCTGAACTTGATCCTTCCTCCCTGACCCTTTTGGTATTTTTCTCCTCATTCAAAGGAGTCTGCATGATAGGGAGAGTGTTCATTGTCCCTTCCTGAGGTGGTACCCGCAGAAATGAATTTTCATCAAGTTGCTTTTCTAGATCTAATAATGTGTTTTCCACAGCAACTTCAATATTGTCCCTCTCCTCTAAAGTGTTTTCCACCCATTGCAATTGGTTGGAATACTTTTCTATCTCAGGGATGTGGTGATGGATATAGGGAGCCATCTTTTTTTTCTGCCTTCTTTTGTAGATGAAACCCAAGGGATCATATCTCCATATGAAGCTTTGTTTTAATTTTAATCTATGAAGCATCAGGTCTACCTCCTTTCTAGCTTCTCTTATATTACAAATAAAAGGAACCAATTGGTCTTTGATCTTGAGCTGGGATTTATTTTTTCCTTTGAAAAAGTTTACCTCATCTGAATTGATTATCTCCCTGTAGTACTCCAGGGCAAACAACCTCATTGGGAGGTATTTAGGTAGTTTGTATGGGGCAAGCTGGCACCCATAAATCCTGATTTCAATGTGGTTTTGGTACAAGTACCAATCTCCCACCTGATGATTGATGTTTAGATGAAGGACTCTCCTAATCGCAGGACTGATTCTTGGTGGACGGGTTCCACTGAGCATGGTCATCACATGATGGACAAAGGAATCTATGAATTCATTGTATGAATAGGGGGAGGAATATTGATGAGTCAATGGGGTCCAGAAGATGACTGATCTTGGTTGGCCCTTGGTGTCCAACTTTTGCAAGGTAAGTGGGAATTTATCTGCTTGGAAGTAAAGGAACATGTGGTATAGTATTGAGGAGTACTTAAAGACCTTTTCATTTCCATTCTTGTGAACTTCTCATGCATTCTGTTAGCTATGAATGTGAAAAAGTCATAAATGGTTGCAGAAGGCTATCCTGGGGTATATATGGACATGAAAGCCAGGATGATTTCATCAATGTACTCACTTGTGGAGTAACCCAAAATACAAGATATCATGGATACAATATTTCGGCCCCAAGGAGAAAATATAGTTACTACATATGGAGGGGCATCTTTGGGGGTATACTTCTCTTCTATGATAAAGGTTTGGATCAATTGGGCCAATCTTGTAGAGTTGAGTTTGGAATATAAGTCCAACAAGTCTCCAATTGAGAGGGGAGTTAGGTTTGGCCCTGGTTGGAGCTGTAGCATCTCATTGATGGACTCAGGAGTGATGGTGAAAAGAACTTTCTGGTCATGAGACATGATGGATCTATGACTGGGGATGTAGCAAGCATAGCAGATATGTACAATTTTAGGAAAATATGGACTTGGGGGAACTAGTACTTGGGAAAATTTGACTCTCAAAGGCCAATTTCATCAGCATGGTTCAGGAACTTGTCCCTACTTTGGCAATGTATTTTGAGTAGAAGCTCTATGACAGAGGTATCTTTTATCTGGAAATATCTATCAGCTAAGGGAAGGTGGTCCAAGTCCAAATGGGGCATGGAGATGGGTCTCACGTTCAATGCAGTAGGGGCAGCGATAATTCACTTCTTGTGGATTCGAATTAGGCTTGCTCAGGGTTGAATTGGGGTTTTAAGAGGTAGTTTAGCAGTTTCAAGGTTTGAGTATCCAACAAGGTGTAGTATGGAGTCTATTGGAGTAAATTTAATTAAGTTTTAAGTTTAACAAAATAATCAATGACTATTCTAACTTGAAATTGACAGGGCGCTTGGTGAATTCAAGTTTAAATACCTGCAACTGGGGCAAATTAACTCTGATTAGGGTAACTAGTAGCTGCAATTGGTCGAAGGGTGCTTTTGGAAGCCGCACGGTTGACTGGGTGATCTGTGGCATTCTCTGGAGAGAAATTTGAACATTGGTTGATAGCATCGATGTTTTACAGGTGTCGTGCATGCGTACAAAAGCTTGCAAGCGAAAATTTGGCGAAAAAGACATTTTTGGGGCATTTTGGCCTTTATATGGAAAAAATGTTTTTTGGCTGGTACGAGTCAATAGTGACTTATTTTTCACGTAGTGGGGAGGCGGTAAGTGGTTAATTTCACACCTCTTATGGGCATTGGGTGGTTTTTGGGAGGGGCCGCCTGATTCCACTCAATGACCGACACGTCGCCTGGGCGGTCTCGTGGAAAACAACTTTTTTAGGCATGTATCGTCCGGCGGATGAGCGAGCCCGAAATGGTTTCTGTGGCATTGGATCTGGGCCTTCAGATCAGATGATGGTCGGGGCGTGATTGCATGCGAAGGTTAATGGGGGGCCCGACGGGCACTTTAAATATGGCAGTATTGGGATTAATGGTGGATTAAGGCGGGATTAGGCCATCGGGGTTGTTAGTGGAGGGCTTAATCATGGTTTTGCCAAACTTAATCATAGATCGATTAGTTAGTGGGTTTTTGTTGAGTTTGATGTTTCTTAGAGTTTATATTTAAATTGGGGTATAAGGATAAGTTTATCTAGGAAATTAATATATACGGGAAAAGGTTTATTAATGGGAATTAATATGTAATAGTTAGAAGTTAATATGAAAAACATCGAGAATGAAAAGCGCTAAGCATAATGTATTTTCTGTGATTTATTTGTTTTTCGCATATATGCATTATAACTTAGGCTAAAGTATTTTTGTGGGTTTTTTATATGAAAGGGGAATTTACATGGGGGTGATTACTTTCCCTAGGAAAATCATGTTTTAACCTTAGGAAAAGGGGTTTTATTAGGGAAATGAATGAAAGAAGGGGGGATGAAGTTTTATGAGGGGAATTTAGTACTTGGTATCCATAACTCATTAAGCCGAGGGTCTGGTCCCTCCAGATGTCAGAGAAATGCTCTGAGCCCCTTTGACTTAGGGTTTTTTAGTACTTAGAACTTTATTATGGGAAATTAGTTAAGTAAATAGGTAAAATGAATGGGGGAAGTTAAAAATTGACCTTGAAATCCATCTTCATGCTTGATTGAAAATTTACATTTGAAACCATGATGAGAGATGATAAATATGATTTTTTCCCTATCATCATATTTCTGCAACCTTTCTTCTACTTACCCATCTACTTGTCCTACCATTTTTTCTTCACTTTATTAGGGTGAACTTAGACTAGAAATCCTTTATCAAAACATTTTCTTTTCTTTTCACAAAGCAAACTATCTAATTCTATCACTATATCATCCAAGGGCTCAGATGAAACTGATGAGCTCCTTTTATTTTACTCTACCTAATCTAATTATCTGCCAAGATTAAACAGTTTGGTCAGATTTTATTCTCTAACTATCAACATGAAATTTAAAGCATGGCATAATCAAGATTAAATAGTTTGATTACCTTAGATTGTGGCATGAATCACAAGCTGCACACAATCATTATTTTTCATAAATTAAATAGTAGTGGCATTTAGACTTGCACACTTTCATGGTCTCTTTTTGTTTTTTGTGGTCCATATTTTTCACTTTTTCTTTAGACCTTTTTCTTTATTCTTTTTTGTCCTTTAATTTTTCTTTTAGGACATACCCTCTTTTCATTTTTTATTTTTTCAATATGGAAAACATTTGCAAAAAGAAAAGGTGTGTGCATATTACAAGGCTTAACCTTAGCCATTCAAAATTATGACTCCTATTGGTATCGGAACCTAACAGTGGCTCCACTTGGGGATGGCATTTCCTTGTGAAATGTCAAGAACTTTGAGATCAGTAGCCTTGGAATTTTGACTTCAGTTACCTTGTGATTTGTCACCTTTCAACCTACTTTATTCATACTTATGATAATAAATCCTTAAAATCTTAGGGCCTTCTCTCCGAGCTTCAAATCTAAAGGTTTACCATCCAATCCAAACTAGAATTTTTCAAAATAAAATATACACACATGGGAAATAACAATTAGTAACTAGGTTTTATGTAATGTTTGAGCATTCGACCATTCACTGGTCCTCCTCCTTCTTCAGTACCATCTAGTCCTTTAAGGAAAAAAGCATTGTTCCCTCTGTAAGCATAAATGATATAGGGACCCTTCGATAGGAAATCAAATTTCCCGTGCTTATCCTTCTCTTCCCTTCTCGAGTCCCACTTGAGTACTTTATCACCTAAGTAGAAATCATCTGCCTTGGTCCTTCTATCAAAAATATTTTTGATCTTTTCCTGCACAACTTGAGATCTGATATAGACCTCTTCTCTAGTTTGTTGGATATGAATAGTCTGGTTAATTCTCCTTTGGATATCATTTGGTTCATATTGCAGTTCTTGGAGCATCTTCATCACTGGTAGTCCCAAAGAGGATGGAAAAATAGCTTCCATGCCATAAACTAGCTGATAGGGAGATGTACCAATTGACTTCTTGGTAGTCAGTCTGTCAGCCCATAAGGCTTTGACTAACTTCTTGTTCCATGTTTTCTTATTATATTGCAATAACTTCTTAATAATGTTCACCAGGTTTTGGTTTGAAGATTCTTCCAGCCCATTTCCTTGAGGGTAGTAGGCTGTAGAATGACCCAGGGTGATGTGATACTTATTACAGAATTCTATCATTCATTTGGATTTAAAAGTCGCTGCATTATCAGTAATGAGCTTGGTTGGGCATCTAAATCTAGACAGAATGTTGCCTTCAAGGAAGTTAATGATAATAGTATATGTGGCTTGCCTTGAAGGTATGGCCTCTATCCATTTTGTGAAATAATATGTGGCTGTGAGGATCCACTTATGTTGGGCAGAGGAGGGCAGGTGAATTTCACCAGTGAAGTCTAAACCCCATTGTTGAAAAGGTACTTCAGCAGTGATTGGTTTAAGGGGTAATGGTAAATGTTTTCTTTTCCCTTCAAAAATTTGACACTTGTGACAAGAGGTCACAAATCTCTTGACATCAGAGAATAAAGCTGGCCAGTAGAAACATGCCCTTAAGATTTTATCTACAGTGGTTCTCCAATAGAGGTGTCCACCACAGTCACCTGCATGAAAGTCTTGTATAACTTTGTCAACCTCATATTGTATCAAACAATTAAGGAGAATTCCTTCATGATCTTTCCAAAACAAAGCATTATCAAGTATAAAAAATTTCAAGGATTTCATTTTTAAAAACCTACCTTTGGTTCGAGATAATCCAGGAGGAGCCTGTAATTTTAGTCAAATGTAAATGATATCAGCATACCATGGCGATTCACCAAAGGCTTGATTGATCAGTGGAGTCACCATCTTCTCTCCTTCATCTAGTGCAGTAATAAAGTTTATGTCTAAGGCCTGAAAGTTTGACTCAGCCATAAGTTTAGCTAAGCCTTGGTCCTTGATTAACTTTGTGGGTTTGATCTCTATATCATACTCTAAGATAGTAGGAATCCATTTTCCCCTTCTCCCATCAGGACCTTCCTGAGTTAGGATGTCTTTGACTACAGAGTTGGGAACATAGGCTACTATATGAGAATACAAAATATATACCCTAAAATCTTTGATAGCTTTGACTAAAGCCAATGCTTGTTTTTAAATTATGTTGTATTTTAAGGGAGCATCTCTTAAGGCTTTGCTAGAGAAAGCAATGGGATGTTCATATCCTCGGTCATTTTTCTGTTGTAAAACTGTAGCTATTGTATACTCAGAAGCAAAGGAAAACAAAATGAAATCCCTATCAAATTCGGGGCTAACTAATACCGAGGTTTTTTTCAAGGTTAGCTTGATGTCTTCAAATGATTTCTTAGCTTTGACGGTCCAACTTAAGGTCGAATCTTTTTTTCAACATGTTATTTAGTGCCCTAATTAACTCTGCTAGGTTAGAAATAAAGCTTCTAAGGAAGTTAATCTTTCCTAAAAAGGCTTGTAGTTCTCTGATATTCCTAGGGTGTTGTATCAGCAAGATGGCTTCAATTCTTGTAGGATCTATTCTTATGCCATATTTAGAAATGATATGCCCTAACAATTTCCCTTCTTCCAATCCAAATAAACATTTCTTGGGGTTCAAGGAGATGCCATACTTTCTGCATTTTATAAAGACCTGCCTTAGATGATCTAGATGTTGATTGTCTGATTTTGAGAAAATAGTAATATCATCAAGATATATCACAAGGAAATCATGGATTTCTTTGGCAAAGGTTATATCCATAGCCCTCTGGAAAGTGGCTCCTAAATTCATTAGCCCAAAAGGCATTTTGACATACATAAAGGTGCCCCAAGGAGTGATAAAAGCAGTCTTGGGTTGGTCGTCAAGGTGAACCAAAATTTGATTGTAACCAGAAAACCCATCCAGTAATGAGATTCTGGTTGACCCAACTACCCTTTGTAAGATGTGGTCCATTTTGGGAAGAGGGTAATTGTCTTTAATTGATGCTTTATTTAAGTTTTTGAGATCTACACAAAGTCTGATCTCACCAATTTTCTTCCTGGTTGGGACCAAGTTTGAGACCCATTCAGAAAACCTTATTGGTGCAATTATCTTGGCATCATACATTCTCTTGATTTCTTTTTCTATTGAAGGTAATAAGACAGGATTAGTTCTCCTAAGATTTTGTTTGAAAGGCTTTTGATTCTCTTTGAGAGGAATTTTGTGTTGGATGATGCTGGTGTCATAGGATTTAAGGTCCTCATAGCTCCAAGCAAAGGCATCCTGAAATTCTTTCAATAACTCAATGTATTTCACCTTTTCTATTAAAGGGAGTGACTTTGATAGTTTAATTAGCTTGGGATTGTCTTCAGTGCCTATCTTACACTCTTCAATATCATATTCTAATGGTTCCATTTTAGGCTTCCTAGGAACATCATTTGAACCGAATAAGTCTTCCAGAGGGGTTAAACCTTTTGGTAAGAAATTATCCTTAAGATTAATTACTTCGCTTTCTTCATTAATTGTTTCATCAATCTCAACTTGTTCTAGGTTGTCTATATCTGACCTTGTGAATTTAGTGGGATTAAAACTATCGACTTCATTACCTTCTAGCTCATTAATTGTTACTTCATCCCTAGAGTCCAGACCTATGGATGTATTAGTGTCTATATTACTATATGCAAATTCTCCTTCTAAAGTTAAGAAGTTGTTTATCTGTCTATCATTTGAAAATACTTGCCAGTTCTGCACATTATCTGGGATTGAAGATTCGTGCCTAACCTCAGCAGTGTGTTGATGGTTAGGTTGGAGGGATAACCTGCAGGTACTGGCAAACATTGCTAAACTATGGGCTTGCATATTGTGCTTCCTAGGAACTACTGCAAGCTGTGTTTCTAGAAAAGCATTTAGTATTTCTACAATGGTTCCTCTATAATAACCTAATCTAGTGTCTTTAGTCATATATACACCCTTAATCTGATTTAAAACTAGCTCTGAGTCTCCTATGATTGAAACTCTTTGAGCACCTAAATTCCTAACTACCTTGAGACCTAGAATCAAAGCCCCATACTCGGCCATATTATTGGTACATCTAAAATTTAACCTATAGGCATGGCCCTCTGCGTGATTTTTTTCTAAATTATAAATCCATACTCCTACTCCTGCTCCTAACTTATTTACAGAGCCATCAAATTCTAAATGCCATAATATTTCATGTACATAGTTCTCATCATCAGTATTCCATTTAATTTTATTTATAGCAACCTCACTACTTTCTTCATTGCACAATTTTGAAGTCTCTTTAGATTCATTAGCAGTAAAAACTGCAATTTCCTCTGGTTCTACAACAACATTATTAGGAGTTTCGTTTGGTGTTTGATCAGTGTTGAACATAATAAAAGAGTCTACATATGAATGCGTGGAGTAGATGGGATAGTTTTGAGGTCTATTTTGGCTGCTTACCATGTATTTCATGAAAGTTTCTCTGTACAGTTTCTTGGGTTGTCCAAACACAGAAATTGTGGCATATGACATATCCAGTTGGAGTGATCCTTGAAGCTTGGCTCCCCAAGATCTGGATAACAACATGCCATATTTTGGTGGAATATCAACCTGTCAGTTGGATAAATTGTTCTTGCAGACAAGAACAATCTCCCTAGTATCAACAGATATCTAGCGACAAGCAGAACAAGAAAATCTATCTTTCTCTAAATATATTGCGATTTATAAATAAAAACCAAGAGGTGTTTTAGACCCTACCTTAAGTCCAAACGCTAGTTTGTGGCAGCCATGCTCCGATCGTCCGAAAAAGTTTCCTTTCAAGAACCTGCAATCACAAACACACACATCAAATAACACCTGCATAGCTAATATAATAAATCATATTCATCATGGTGATCAAGGAATCCATGAAATAAACCATAAAAGACAGCTTATTGAGAAAAATAAACTTCATTGTATTATCTTTAAAAATAGAAGAACTTTACAACCTTTGGTGCCTTGATGTTGTACAAGCTCCTCCCAGGGTCCAAACAAGAATCTCCTCTACTTTGACAAGCCTCGCACTCTTCCCAATGAGATCAGAAAAGGTATGTAATCTCTCCTCTCAAGCTCAATTAGGAAGACTAAATTCCAACAGCATTTACCCTCAAAAATATTCAGCTTTCAACCTCCTCAGTAACCAACCCAATGCCTCATTTTATAATGCAGAGGAAGGAAGTTACAGGTCCACCTATGAAGGGATAGAGACCTCCTTCAAAGGGATAAGCTCCTCACATCAAGGGGTTAGCTCCTTAAGGTATGGGATGCACGAACCTTAAAGGATCGAACTTGCAACCTCAAGATTCCCTTTAGAAGCTTCCAGAAATAACCCAAAGTGAGTTTTTAAGAATGTACTTGCACCTTTTTGACTTTTACAGGGGTCTGCACCCATTTACACAGAGACAGAGCGGTCAGGTATGCAGGGGACATGACTAGTAGGTGCAGGACTACAGGTAATGCTAAGAGAAAGTGCGGAACCAGAGTTTGAGAGATTTTTAAGGGCTTTCTCTTATTTTTCAAGGCTTGACATGAAGAACTGAGGTTTAAGACTTGCAAAGGAGGAAAGTATGAGTGGTGATAGACTCACATTGATTGCAAGATGTCATGGTGACAATATTTTGTGCAACAGATTGCCCCCTAAAGTGTGAAGTCTGTAATAGATGAGGATAGTATTTGTCATCTAAGAAGAGTGAAGTACTTTATCATTTTGAAGATCATCCTGTGGGCATCCTGGTCAGAACCTGTAAAAACATTCAATACAAAATATATATATGTGAACATATCATCGCTGAGGTAGGCATTCCCATACTCAGATCAAAAACTGACTAGAAAGCTAACTAAACTACTCTGATATAGGAATGATTTTGTACTACATCACAAGTATAGACATATGTAGACACAGTATGGGCACAACCATTTGTTTATGAATAGTCCACTGTATAATGAATAACAAAATTCCTTGCAGCCTGGATAGTGGAAACTAGATCCAGGGTCTTGATTTCTGCTTCCCGAACTAGTATGATTCTATCCATGTGAATGAATGTGTCGAAGTCGAACATGGTAGAAACCACTTGATTACCAATCAATGATGTGAACTGTTAACAAGTGTGAGAGAAACCACCAGTAATGTCAATGGCTCTCAAAGTACTCAGTACAACCCATGAAATGTGAATAGATAAGCTGATGTCAAACATGTCATAGAATCCTTTGATCGAAGGTCAATGATGCAACCTGCCGTCGAAGGTGAGAAACGTGCCATTGAGGTATGCAGATTCCAAAGTATTGACGATTTCTAGATCATCTTTCTAGATAATGAGCTGAAGTCGATAGAAAGCGATCCGTCGTAGACAAGACCACAACACGAAATCATAGATCAAGTTTGAAGAAATATATTTTCCAAGGACTAATTCAGGGATGGTCAAGATGGATGACAGATATTTTGCAGATGAATGGTTTATTTGAACTGACCTCTTGAACACATAACGACACTACAGATGGTTTGGTGACAATTGACCCAAAGCTAATACCCAAAAACCGGTTGAAGACTTTCAATATGGTTTGATTAACTATTAGGCAAAGGATTTCCCAACCCAAGTGAACAAAAAGTTTCATGTTCAAGATTTGTTGAATGCTTTTCTAAGATACAATGTATAACAAACAGGTTCATTTTTCTCTCTTTTCCCCCACCATTTCTGGCAAGTACCTCTTTATTTTTGACAAGATTGAGGAGGATAACATTTGCTTGGGTATAATCTCATCCTTCGGATGAGTCCAACTTAGTTTAAAATTTGAATCCTAAGAAGGAGTGGTTCGTTCCTGTTTGAATTGAACAGGTCCTTTACTGTTAAATTTTAACGAGTCCAGTATACGAGAAACTCGACGTTTTTCAATTTTAGGAAGTCAGAAGAAAAACTTAAGAAAACTCCATGGTTGTCCTTTTTCATCAATTTGTGTCTCCCAAGCCCGAAAAAGTATAAAATAATACTTGAGAGAACTTGACCATTACGATCAAGGAGTACTTTTCATAATTAGTGTCTCTGATCCGAAAAAGTAAAAAAGCGATCAACAACATGTCGTTTTATTACCAGTATCGAACTTGAAATGACAAAAGTCCAGCAATCCTTTCATGTTTATACGGTCAGAAAAGAGCTGTAAGTGGATCGTCCTTTTAATTCCGTTTTAACGAGCTTAAAAAGAAAAACTCGGCAACATTTTCATATTTTACGAGTCAGAAAAGAGCTTAAAGAGGACTCCAATGTTTTTTGTTGAAAATGATCAATTTTGCCTAAAAAATCCAATATTCTGCACAAAAACTCAAACATTACTCATACCTATTTAAAATAAATAAAAATGCATCAAAAAGTTACCTTTTTAAAGTGAAAAATAAAGAAATTAAAAATTCATTTATTCAAAAAAAACTTATAAAAAGGGCTTTTGTAAATTCTTTTTTACCATTTGACTTCAGAGTAAGAAAAAAGAGCTTTTGGGTAAGAAACTTCCTGTGAAGATTGCGGAAAATCCATCCATTGGAATCGAAAACCGTCAGTTGCAGGTAATCCACATCACTTTAATCTTGCATTTCAACCATTTAAATTTTGTTTTTAGGCTTCCATTTTGATTTTTAAAGGAAAAATTAGTTTACAAAACCGCTCGCGGGGGTCCGCAGGCGCAACATGCGAAACCTGCGGACCCCGACTTGTTCTAGTAAAGGAAAGAGCTAGGGGCCTACACCTGTTGCTTGGGAAGAGTGTGGACCTACGCACTGTCCCTAACTAGCGGGTGCGGACCTCGTGAAATAGGTTTTAAAACTTCAATTTTTTCATTTCCGCCCAAAAATTTTTGAACCAAAATGTTCTGATCCACCGTTTTTGCAATGTAGGATATACACAATGCTCATTTGGCGGGAATGGGAGCACGAAGATGTGGACCTAGCCGCATTATTTCATCCTCCTTCTATATAGGCATTAAAAGCATGCGGGCTATATAAATTCTAGGACATACCTGGCATGAGGGCCCAAGTAGACTTTTTGCAGTGGCTGGTGGACAGATGGAATATACAGGACCAGTGCTTCATTATTGGTGGCCACCGGCTCGAAATTGAGCTAGAGGACATTTACTTCTTGACTGGTTTGCTCAAGATAGGTGAATGATTATCTCTATTCGGGACTAGGCCAGGTGGCCAGTCTGTCGATAGTCTCCGACTAGAGTTTTGTAATGACCAGACAAAGGACAAAGGGATTGATATCAAAACTATCTCCCATCCTGAACTTAAAGTGATTGCATTTACCATCACCAGACTCTGCGGAAGCACAGCACTGCATGTAGCTACCGAATCCCAAATGCGAATGGCAGTAGGCTGTTATCGAGGCACCATCCTCAACTGGTGCGAAGCTGTGTTGGCGAATGTAAAAATCCAACTAACTAGAGCAAGGAACGGACAACTAAAAAACTTTGGATATGGTTTCCTAGTTATGAGCTTCGGTCTAGAGAGGGTCCCAATGTTGGTCCCACGGCAGCTTTCCGTTGGAGTTGGAATTCCCTGAGAACCTAAGCTAGTGCGCTGGGTTATAGTTATGGCTCATCATCCTGAGGAGGGTTCAGAGGTTTTTCAATTTCCGCCAGAGTATTTTTGTTGGTTGGAGAACCAACTTTTCATGATTCAGGATTTTCCTAATGCTGGGATGGATTATCGTGGTGACCCAGACATGACTCTTCCACCAAGAGACCAGTGGGATGATTCAAGTAAAATCATTCTCAACATTTTCTAGGCTTTAACTAATTTTTTTTTTTTTTTAAATCATCCAAAATTGATAATAAAAGTTTCAAATGCAGATGTGGGTCCATGGCGACCAGCCACTCTCCAACCCTATGAGAGGAGACACCCAGCTGCAGCAGTACCGGCCCCACGGGACGAATCTACAGAGACCCTGACCAAATTGGAAAATCATCTAGAGCGTTTGACAGCAGATATTCCAGAGACTAGCATAGATGATATTCCTCTTAAGTTACAGTGTTATGTGATTGGGGTCCGAGGACCTTTTAGGAGGTTCCTTTGTAAGGTGGCCCGAGCAATGTTTTCTTATCGTGATCATCACCAGTGATAGGATGATCGCCTTTGTAGACTCATACGACATTTTTGTTTTTTGTACTATCATTTTTGTTGATCATAAGGTGTTTTTCAACCTATGATCGAAGACGACGTATATTTGACACACTTCTATGCTATCCTATATCACTATTATTGGCTATCTTGCATAACATGCTATGGAATGTTTTTAAATTTACTGTTTGATTATTGCAAATGTCTATTTAACATTCGAGAAGCAATTGCATCTGCTAATGTATTTAAATATCTTGGAATATGTTGATA
>APFE030024900.1:47872-75842 GCA_000404065.3 Pinus taeda
GTCTATTTAACATTCGAGAAGCAATTGCATCTGCTAATGTATTTAAATATCTTGGAATATGTTGATATTCAATGTAGTCAAATTCACGTTCCAAGAGACGAACTCTCAAAAATAATCTTAATAACACTAGATTTCTAATGGCATAAACTCTATTAAGCTACAATACAACGAGTTCAGAATCTAACCTAACAATCAAACTCTGAATCCCGAATGAGATGGATTCAGATAATAACTCAATCACTGCACTATACTCTGCAATGTTGTTCGTTGTTTGACCGAGGCTTACCCCATGCATAGATACCAACTCATCAGAGGGTGAATAGATAACCCAAGCTGCGGAATAAATGTTCCATGTATTACGACAAGCACCATCAGTGAAACCAATGTATGTTTGAAGAGACGTTGACATCTGCAATATCTAGAGTAAAACCAAGATAAGCAGGAATAATGATAAAAACACTCTCTAAACTAGGCACACTTCTAATCTAAAACACACCGGCTAGAAAGAAACTAATCTAACTAAAATCTCCACACCCAAATTCAAGCATAATATCTCTTCAGATAAAGACCATTTCTGGGTTTACCCAAAGAGACACCGTCAAAATCTACCAATTCATAGGCCCCTTTTGCCAGCTTTCACTTAACAACATAAGGACCATGCCACATAGGTACAAATTTTCCAGCCCCTAGCTTATCATTTGCTTGATCATATAGTAAGACTAGGTCTCCTTTCGAAAAATCAAGAGGTGTAACATTTCGATCGTACTGAGCTTTAATTCGTTTGGCATGAGTTTCGATTGCTAGTGCAGCATCACATCGATTCTCATCTAGCTGAGCTAAGTACAACAAACGTTTCTCCTCTTCAGAAGTGGATGGAAGTAACTCTATGGCTATTTGCAATGATGGAATTTCACATTCAATGGGTAACACAGCTTCCAAAGCGTAAACAAGTTGAAAAGGAGTGAAACTAGTTGATGTTTTTACTGAGGTTTGATACGCCCAAAGCGCTGAAAATAACATGTTATGCCAATTCGACCTATGAATACCAATGATTCGTCGGATCATAATGACTAGAACTTTGTTGATGGCTTCAACCAAACCATTAGCTTGTGGGTAATATGGAGTAGAACTATCGTGACGCAGGCCAAGTTGATCTGTTAGTTTAGTCATCATGATGTTTCAAAAATGACTCCCATGATCAGTGATAATCGTTTGAGTAACACCGAATCTAGTAATTATATGATTGAAAACGAAAATTGCAGCAGTTTTGCCGTCTGCCGAAAATGTAGGCATCGCCACGACCCACTTAGTAAAATAATCTACTGCAAGGATGATATCCGCATGCCCCCTGGCCGAGTGAGAGTTACATTTAATAAAGTCGATACCCCATTTTGCAAAAGGGGCGACAGCAATTATAGGGTGGAGAGGAGCAAGTGGAGCACGCATATTTCGATCAAAAATTTGACAATTGTGGCATTTTCGAACCGCATAAATACAATCCTTAAATAAAGACGGCCAGAAATAACCAGCGCGCAATATCTTTTGGGCTGTGGCATACCCAGACATATGACCACCACATGCTCTAGAGTGACAGTCATTTAGAACCTTTTTAGCTTCTTCATGAGTTAAACAATGTTGGAAAGCAGAATCTACCCCACGATGATAGAGTGTATCTCTAATGATTTTGTATTGTTGGAATTGGAAACGTATTTTCTGTCGCTGAGATCGTGAAGTTTCAGGCTGAAAAGATTGGGTTTGGAGATAAACAATGATATCTCCATACCATGGATCAAGAGTACTGATAAGAAACAAGGATTCGTCCGCAATGGGCTCTTCCGCCACAGTTTCAATATCAGCACGCGGGAAATCACACATCAATTCCACAAAAACTAAAGATTTCTTTCCCTTAGATTTTTCAAATTTCAAGTCAAATTCCTGTAGGATAACAATCCATTTGGAATACTTGCCCCCTAGCAATTTTTTGGTCAAAATATAGATCATAGGGTTACAGTCAGAAATTACGGTAGTTTTGCGTAGTAAGATGTAATGACGAAATCTTTGGACAGCTTGAACAACTGCCAAGGCCAATTTCTCCACATGCGAATATTTAAGCTCAGTCGGATTCAGAGTTCGACTAAGATAGTAAATCACATGTTCACTATTGAATTCATCTTCCTGAACTAAAACCATCCCAATGGTGGAATGAGAAGCAGCGAGGTACAAGAAGTAATCCTGGTTGTAGTTGGGAGGATGCAATAATGGTGCATGGGTCAACACGTGTTTAAGTGCACCAAAAGATTTGTCAGCTATCTCATCCCAAAAGAATGGAGTATTTTGTTTCAACAACCTGGTAAAACCCTTTGTTATCTCGGTGTAGTTAGGAATGAATCGACGTAAAAAGTTTGCTTTCCCTTGCAAACTTTGGAGTTGGCAAAGAGTCGAAGGCGAAGGCAATTTGACAATAGCGTCAACCTTCGAGGGATCGACACGCATGCCGGCTTTTGAAACAACAAATCCTAGTAAACGACTCGTTTCTATACAGAAAACACATTTGTGAGGATTCAGCCTAATTCGATAATGCCTACATCTCATAAAGATTGCTCGTAAATGAGTGAGATGATTGGCTCTACGTAATGATTGGGCAAGTAAATCATCGAGATAAGGTTGCACAATGTGCTTGATGTCATGAAACGCGTAAGACATAGCTCTTTGAAAAGTTGCTCCAACGTTCTTCAATCCAAAAGGTAATTTGCAGTAAGCAAACGTCCCCCATGGACAAATGAAATCCGTTTTTGTTTGATCAACAGGTAGAATGTTGATTTGATTGTAACCGGAAAAACCATCCATAAAGGAGAAAATTTCACTATCGACACAATCACCAATGATTTGATCGATATAGGGGGTTGGATAATTGTCTTTAGGACAAGCTCGATTAATATCCCTATAATCGATACATATTCTTATCGTTCCTTGCTTTTTGTTAACAGGAACAATATTCGATACCCAATCCGTTAAGGGAATTGGATAAATGAAACCTACTCGAAGTAATTTCTCAACTTCTGCTTTAATAGCAGCAACTTTTCGTGGATGTATCTGACGCAAACATTGCCGGATGGGTTTAGCATCCTGGTAAGTTTTGATTTCATGAACAACAATTGCTGGATCAATTCATGGCATTTCTTCATATGACCAGGCAAACACGTCGCAGAATTCTTGAAATAGGGCCTTATAAGTTTGGAGTTCATTTTCCATACAAGAGGCACCTATATGAATGTTTTCAACAATTCCAGGTTTAACTAAAATGTCAATAGGAACCGTTCGAGAAATATTTCCCAAATTTAATTCAAAATCAGGATTTTGCAATGGATTATGTGATCCTTTGACATAATCAGTAGTAAAAATAGATGAAAAATCATTTTCAAAATGATCAAGCTTAGATAAAAACGAAGATCAATGATGAAGATCTTCCCATGGTAAATCATCAACAGACAAAATTTCACGAATCTGCTCATCAGTATGAATAAGCTCGGAAAAAGTTGTTGAATCTGAGGTTGATATTGAAAGTGATTCTCCATGGACCACATTCATTAGATCAATTTCCGTTGAACAAGGGTTAGAAAACAACTATACAGCCTGATATGCAATTTCATAGGGACTCAAAGGCATTGCATCACCAAATGAATCCACCTCAGACTCGGAAGGTACGATCCAAGGATCATCAAAGTCAATAGTGTTTGATGAAATCATATGAATAGTTGCAGTAGAAGGCGATACATTAGGAGGAAGAAAGGAAAAAGTTCCTAGTAAACCAGAATCTTTAATCAATCCTACCCCAACATCCTTGTAGCGGATCAGAACCAGGAGTTGAAGTTGATGGATTTGAATTAGAAGATTCTTCTTCCTTACCACCAATAGGACTTTTACTTCCATAATCTTGTGATCACATCACAATTGTAACATGAGACATCATCATTATGGGTTCTTTTGAGGAATTTGAGGAAGAACCAATCATCTTAATATCTTGAATAGGAAAAGGATCCTTCAAGACAACAGGCGTTTGAGAACCTTTGACGATTTTCGCAACCTCAGCGCAATGTGGGCAGTCTCTTGTAAAATTCTCTTCATCAAAAATGAGACAAGGATAGCGAGGTTTACGTTTCTCGTCAGTAGATTCAGTTTTATCTGATTTCTCTTTTGAGTTTTGTTTATTTTTCTTCTTCCCTTTCTTTTTACCACCAGATTTTGATTTGGCCATAGATGATTCTACGACATGAATATCGGCAGGAATTTCAGCGAAAGAGTCTCCTGTCGGGGAATCTGGTAAAGTTATAATAGGGTCACGAAAACCCTGGGTCATAAGACCAGCCCCAGGAGGAGGATATCCCAGATAACTTGGAATTGGAATTGCATTTGGAATATTGTATCCTCCCAGAAAACTAGGATTAATCAGACCAAACTAGGGTTGTTGAGGTTGCTGATAAGTATATCCAAGGTACAGTTGATACTGGTAAACTCGCCTTTGAACAGCAGGACCGAATTGGTACTATCCCTAGTACGGTTGATAAGTAAATTGTGGTTGACTTGTGACAACCATACTTGGACCAGGTTGTCCTACAGGCATCTGAACCGAAGTCTGAATGGTAGGTCCCGACTGACGTAAAGATACTTGAGGAGTTGATACAGGAACAGTAGAAACCGGAGCTGTCGATACTCCAAAAGTAGGTGGGGTAGATTGAACAGAAGCTGCAGTAGTTGCAGCAGTCGTTTGAGGTGGAGTTCGAGGCGAACTAGGCCCAGACTGATGAGCTACACCGGGTGCAGACATTTGAATAGTAAGCTGGACGAGTTGCTGGGTTGAACCAGAAACCAAAGGTTGTCCAGATTGAGATGACAACTGCACATTAGGTTGCAAAATATGTTGAGATTGGGATGGATCCCACACCATGTTCATTCCGGGGTATGGACCCATAGAAGGTTGAGCATAGGGCTGATAATTCAAAGGTACATTTCCAGCTCCTTGTACAAATGGTTGACCAGAAGGTGGTTGGAAACCTTGGGTTGGGTACTGACCTTGAGGTTGATAACCTTGAGGCACGTACTGAAAGTGGGGTTGACCTTGAGGTATATATTGATACTGGGGTTGACCTTGAGGTATGTACTGAGTCTGGGGTTGGCCTTGAGGTATGTATTGTCCCTGAGGTATGTACCGTCCTTGAGGTTGCCCCCCAGTCGGTAACTGACTACCTTGAGGTTGCCCCCCAAGCGATAATTGAGTACCTTGAGGTTGCCCCCCAAGCGATAATTGAGTACCTTGAGGTTGCCCCCCAGGCGGTAACTGACTACCTTGAGGTTGTGGATTTGGAATAGTACCAGACATCATAAGAATTTCTTCTACACTCAACGGTTTAGTTCCGTTATTACCAGTTGATAGCCCATGTTCAATGGGTTGAGGAGATGCTCCCGAAAAAGTACCAGTAAGTGACTGATACCCAGAAGGGACCACCATATAAAAATGTTTCCGGTGATTGGGAAAACATGGATGACTGTCTCGACATATTCAAGGGAGGATAATAACCTCTAGGTGTTGGATGAAAAGGAATTCGAGGTGGTGAAAAACTAAGACCCATATTTTCTAAAAATTTGGTCAATGAGAGGTACCAAGCATCCCTTCTAGGTGGACTTTATAAAATTGATTCACGCTACCTAAGTTCTAAAGTTGGATGATTTTCAGGGAGAGTTATATCTTCTTCTGGAGTAACAAGTTCTTCAATAGAAATGAATCCAGAAGGGAGATTTTGGGTAATGATCCTTCCTACCCTGGGTGAACCAGGACCACTAGAAGTTGGAGAAGCAAATCCTGAGGATGGAGTAGTAGCAGGTTTAGTTTCAAGCTCAGAAATTTTAAGTTCTTCAGCTAATTCACTAGTAGAGGAAATACTACCAGTAACTTCGGAAAATGAAATTGGTTCAGAAATATACTTTGTTGCTTGAACTTGATAATCAGGATGAAAAACTAAAGAAGATTCTCTATCTTTCGGTGACCCAACTCTACTATCACTAGGAGTTACAAGAGCTCGTAGCCTTTCAAGCTGGCTTGGTGTATACTTGAAAGGTTGCCCCCGAAGTCTACGGGATTGTCTCGGTAATTCAGCCACGATTAAATATTTTAACTACTTCACACGCAAACAAAGAAAATCTCAATAAAACCTCCTAAAGTCTCTAAAGAACCAAACAATTGAATCACACGCCTAAAAAATCTAGGAGTTCAAACCACACACAAACAGTAACTTTCCGTACCAAAAACACTAGTTGGTGATGAAATCCAACGTTGCAAAATTCAATACAGAAAGGGTGGTTGGAACAGTTACCCCGACAACCTGCTTAATGAAACAAACTGGCACAAGTTTCTTCACAAAACCATCTCGAGTGAAGAGAACCCCCCAGAGAGTCCAAGTGAGTCTAGTCGATGTCTGCTCCAGGTACAGTGGGATCTTCCCTCCACCATCACCTTAGGAAAGAATCCTATAGATAATAGCCACTAAGGTTACCAACAGAAACAAATATACCTAGGGGAATAGTCTATGATCTTATACACATGCAAGGGCAGAGTAACAAAGCTTAATCCCCTTGAAGGCTCCTTGACATAATCCAAGGTTTACCAACAAGTGACCCCAGGCTCCTCGACAATGGTCAATCCGAGGTTGACCGTTTTTAATACGTGTATATCTTCTATCGTTCCCAATGAGGAAGGATTGATTACCCCACTGGTTCAGATATGATCTCGTGCTTGACTCCTTTAAGAGGAGCTTCCCAGAGTATAGATGTAACAATTGGAATTTATTTCCTACCGCAAGATATAGCTACTTGTTTGTTTTAACTATCTTGGAGAGTTAATTACTCCCTACTCCAAGATACTAGCCTAAGCTATGTTGGTGATAAGAGCCCTAGAAATAAAAAGATTTCTAGATCAATTTTACTTTAAGTGTTATTTTTATAGGTTGTTTCTTAAGTCAATAGGAATGGAGATGAAACTTTATGGTGTGAAGACTCGACTCCAAAAAACTAAAAATGCACCTAAGATGATAAAAAATTATTTTCTTCAATGAATTTCTAGCTAAAGAAAGAGTTGAGAATGCAATTCTTTGAAAAACAAAACTTTCCTTTAACATACAAATGAAAAGAAAATCTTTTTGTCTTTTCCAATAAACTCAAAACGAGACTACTAATTATGCTCATGAAAAAATCCTTTCTTTTTCAACACTCAAAAACTATAGAAAGCAATTTCTTTCAAAAGAGATTCTAAAATTTCTAGAAAACACTCAAAACTATAAAAAAAACCTAATCTTGAGATCTACAACTTCTAAAAACCTAATTGAAGTAAAAGCTTTAAAAAATTCTTTTTGAGGACGTTTTACTTAGTTATTCAGCAAACTAAGGACTAATTCGTTCAGAATAACAAATTAATCAAAAAACACCCAGCTATGTTTTCTTTTTTAAAAATGAAATTCAAAACTTTCAAACAAGTTCTTTCAAAGCTTTACAAAGAGAAAATGAGATATATTCCTCCCCAAGGGCAGATTTCACAAATCAGTCAAACTCATCAAGAAGACCAAAAAGACCAGGGTAATATGAGGTTTCTTAGGCTTCTAATCTCTGAGTTACTACAAAGACCAAGCGAAAATCAAACTAGGCACGCAAAACTTCTAGAAAATCACCTAAAACCAAAATGCCAATGGAATTCAATTACAAGAAATTTTTAACAAGACACATGCAAATCTAGGTAGAGGCTAAAAAACATAAATAAATCCTAAGCTTAACTGGACAAAAACAATTTAGGTTTTTCAAAAAGTTTGACAAGGTCCGCAGGCTTCCGATATAACCAGATGCAGTACCACTCTGTGTAGTAAAGTAACAGTGCGGGGATGTCCACACTGTGTTACAAACAGAACGTGTGGTCCTCTTCAAAATTTCGAAAAAACAAAATATACTCCAGATCCTAAAAAACTAACCAATCCCACACACATCAAGAAAAAACCAGAAACAAGAAAAAGCTTCTCAATTCAAAGTAAAAGGAAAGGCAAAAAACCAAAATTCAAGTCTCCAGTGGAGTCACCAATTTGTCGGCCGGATAAATCGTTCTTGCAGACAAGAATGATCTCCCTAGTATCAACAGATATCTAGCGACAAGCAGAACAAGCAAATCTATCGTTCTCTAAAGATATTGTGATTTATAAATAAAAACCAAGAGGTGTTTTAAACCCTACCTTAAGTCCAAATGCTATTTGTGGCAGCCATGCTCCGATTGTCCAAAAAAGTTTCCTTTCAAGAACCTACAATTACAAACAAGCACACATCAAATAACACCTGCATAGCTAATATAATAAATCATATTCATCATGGTGATCATGGAATCCATGAAATAAACCATAAAAGACAGCTTATTGAGAAAAATAAACTTCATTGTATTATCTTTGAAAATAGAAGAACTTTACAACCTTTGGTGCCTTGATGTTGTACAAGCTCCTCCCAGGGTCCAAACAAGAATCTCCTCTACTTTGACAAGCCTCACACTCTTCCCAATGAGATCAGAAAAGGTATGTAGTATCTCCTATCAAGCTCAATTAGGAAGACTAAATTCCAACAGCATTTACCCTCAAAAATATTCAGCTTTCAACCTCCTCAGTAACCAGCCCAATGCCTCATTTTATAGTGCAGAGGAAGGAAGTTACAGGTCCACCTATGAAGGGATAGAGTCCTCCTTCAAAGGGATAAGCTCCTCACATCAAGGGGTTAGCTCCTTAAGGTATGCGATGCATGAACCTTAAAGGAGCAAACTTGCCACCTCAAAATTCCCTCTAGAAGCTTCTAGAAATAACCCAAAGTGAGTTTTTAAGAATGTACTTGCACCTTTTTGACTTTTACAGGAGTCCGCACCCATTTACACAAAGACAGAGCGGTCAGGTACGCAGGGGACATGACCAGTAAGTGCGGGACTGCAGGTAATGCTAAGAGAAAGTGTGGAACCAGAGTTTTAGAGATTTTTAAGGGCTTTCTCTTATTTCTCAAGGCTTGACATGAAGAACAAAGGTTTAAGACTTGCAAAGGAGGAAAGTATGAGTGATGATAGACTCACACTGATTGCAGAATGTTATGGTGACAATATTTTGTGCAACACAACCACTACAATGTCCATGAGGATTCTCTTGGTAGGATATTGGACTAAAGTAATACACAAATCTTTGATTAACCCTAGACATTTTACTTGACTTGAATCAAAGGAGAACAAGTCCTTGTCAGGTCTAGTAATGTCTAGATTCAATTTTTCCATTACCGATTTTGGCATTAGGTTGTAAGAAGCCCCACAATCTAACATGGCATTGTGTAGTATTTTGTCATGAATATTAAGGCTCATATAAAAAGGTGGAACTCATCCTTCTTGTGGTTTTCCATTAACATCTGGTCCAAATATTAATTCTGGTTTATCATCAAACAAGTTAACTGAGTCTTCATTTTCATTAATGTTCAGGGTCTGATTTACCTGTGATTTGTAAGTTTCATTTTTAACTAGTTTAGTCAAAGGGATTGAAATTTTCAGCTTGGATATCTATGCCCCCAAATTGAATGACGAGGAAGGGTTGTAGGCCTTTGAAACAGGGTTTTGAGTGGAATTATCTTCCTTTTGTTTACTTGGGATTTCCTTATGGGGAATTTCAGATTTGGCATTATAGGTGTTTTTCTCTGGTTCTTTAAGTGGAACTGATGTGGATGGTTGCTCAACAGAGGGTTGGTTGGTAGTTATTTCTTCAATGATGGGACTAGGGGGATTTTGGTTTGGTCTAGGGAGGATTTGAAGTACCTCTGAAACGGGAACTTTATGTGTTATTTTGGGTTGATTTGACATTACTTTCTTAGTTTGGTCAGGAGGACCAGCACTCTTTTTACTTCTCAAGTTATATTGTTTGTGCACTTCAAATATGGCAGAGTCATATCCTTGTTTATAGTCAAATGACTCTCTAGACTGGGTTTGAAGCTGTTGTATCATATGAAATTCTTCCTCATCCTAGGAGAGAAATACAGGGTTTTGATCATCTAATCCCATTAGATTGATTTAGGTATCTTGTTCTGGATCATCAGGATCAGATGATTCTGCATAGTTTTCTTGAAAAGGGGGCCTAATGTTTTGATAAGGTCCATTCTTTCCTGTGTTTTGGTTTTGATTTTGTTTTTTTCTAAAATTAGCATTCCTAATTGGGGGTGCTTGTTGATTATCCCATGTTTTTCTATCTAGGTTGTCAAGTCTATCCATGATTCTTTCTACAGTTTTGGCCAAAAGATCTACGTTACCATCAAACGTTGAAGCTTCATCAGCGAATCCTAATCTTCTTTCTAACTTTGATCATGCCTTTTTGGCTAAACGATTAGCCTCTACTTTTACTGCATTGGTTTGGCTTTTCTCTAGGGTTGGAAGCTCTCCTTCCCTAAGTTGGTATGCCATACACAGATCAAAACCATCAGAGAACTTCATCATTGCAAGATCAGGAGGAGGTTTGAGGTTGGTCGGGATGGCATTATAAGTTCTATTAAACCTGGTGTAGTAGTCTTGAACTGATTCTTTAGGACCTCTCCTAATCTTCTCATACTCATAAAGTATCTACAATGGGTTTTTCTTCCTCCCTATCTCTCGATGAACATCCTATGAAAGATTGTCATATCTGCAATACTACCAGTAGCTAAGTTTCTAAACCATGTTCTAACTTCCCCAGCTAATGTTTGGGAAAAAAGCCTCATTCTTACATCTGCATCATCTATCTCATGTAACTCAAAATAATCATTCATTCTATTAACATGTTGTTTAGTAGTGTATAGGCCTATAGCATCAAATAGTTTAATTTTGCTTTGATAGTCCTAAGGTAAGTCATGTAACTGACCAGGTAACACCAAAGGGGAATATCTATTGGCCATGGCTAAAGCCTTGGCTTGGCTCAGGGATAAGGGAAGACTAGTTTGGGTTGAGGTGGGGATGGATGAGCTAGCAATGCTTACAGTTGAAAATGGAAGATTGCCAATTGAAAATGGAGTATTAACAGTGGAATTTGGAATATTAATACCTGAAGTTGGAATATCTACAAATGAAACTGAAATATTAATAGTGGATGAAGGGGTTTCTATAATGGGAATTGGGATAACAGGGACAGTCTTGTGTATAGGGGAGATGGAAGTATCTATAAGTGAACTCGAAGGGCTAATGGGTGAAGTGGGAGTGTCTATAGGTGGAAACATGATTCTCGGTTGTATAGGGAGCTATGGAATGAATGGGCCAGTGGAATGAACTGTAGTAGAAATAATAGATGGCATGGTAGTGATGGAATGGATATTAATAATGTTGGAGGATTGAATAGAAAGTTCAGTAGTTAGAGCAGTATTAATGGATGATAGTGGAGTGTTCAGAATATATTCATCAATTGATCTATTAGCTCTTTGAACTTCAAGGTCTACGATAAAATCAGGATCTAGAACAGTTTCATTAAGGACACTTTCATATTTCCTTCTAAAAAATGAGAGATAAAATTGCACATCGAAAGGTAAATCTTCTAAAAACAACCACTCATCTAGACATGAATTAGCTTTAACTAATGGTGTTTTATTTTCTGAACTTTCTTCTTTTTTGGACTTTCTTATAATTCTGTCTGGATCACCCACAATAACAACAGGGTTTGGATCCGGGTTGGCCCTGGTATAATGATTTTTCTTGGTAGCCAGAATTACAAATTTTTAAATGTCTTTTAGTGTAAATTTTAAAACTTCTATAAAAATTGACTTTAAGGGGTTCAAGATGATGATTAATATTTCCTTAAAGCTTTAGGAGACTGAGGTTTTTTCCCCAGTGGATTTGCCACTATGTTATCACTCAAAACTTTTCCTCGGAAGTTTTGGAAGAAGGGAAGGCTTCGAGGTAACCACAAACCAACTTTTAAGCATAGGCTCTAGCCAACCTATGGCTCAGAGAGGGCTCTCTCTATATAATTTAGCTATGTTTGCTTAGATATTAGGCTAGTTCTAGAGTTCATGGGGATTTTTCATTTGCATGAAGATTTAGTGGTGGAATCCTTAAAACAGGTAGATAGGTTGATTCCTTTAGGCCATTGGGAAATGGATTCAAAGAAGGCGAAGCAAAGCTAGAGTTAACTCACTAAAGGGAATGTTCAAGGGGTAAGATAGCAAAGTGAAGTACAAATCCTTGGACTAAATGGTGAAATGAGTCTTAACGGAGGTGAGAGGGAAATCAAGCATCCTCAAACCAAGGCTAAGATGGGGGAACAGAAGTGAATCATGAGTAAAGGGAAATTAAGAATCCTTTACTATAGACCAGAGGAGAAACTATGGAAGCTAAGGAGCAGTTAAGAATTCCCTAGCTAAGATAGTTTAAGAGAAAACATTAAGAATGTATAACAGTAAGTCAGAGTGCAGTTAAGCAAATTATGAAATAATATTCAAGTTAAAACATTCAGACTTCTGAAACATTTAAGATTATGAAACAACTTTAAGAGAGATAAAACAACACAAGAAAATTACTCATTTGTACTCTGCTTTACACATGAATCCCTTGAAATATCTGATCTTTATTCATCAATCCAGCATGCTGGCCCAACCAGTGATACAAAAGCTTTTACAGTGTTTGAAAAATATTCTATTGAAAGTATAAGAATCCACACCACATACTTCGATTTATGAATTATTTATACAAAATGTTTTTAGGTAATATCCCAAACTAACTTGGGAATTAATCTAGGAAATTCAAAATATCTTCTCGTAGGAAGATAGTGACAGGTATTGAAGTGTTTTCTCGTTGTACCTTTTATTGTGGTTTAGCTGGAAGTTTATGGTTGCTAATGCTTCGTGCTGGAAAAAGGATGTTGTCTTCTATACTGATACTCTTTTACATGGATACTCTATGACCCTGTAACCATTTGACTCTGATGCTCTTTACCTCGTTGACTGTGTGTTTGACCTTTAACTGTGTTCTGCTATAGTAAGTCAGTCAATTTTTCCTGTTCTTGATCTGTTGGTAACTGGATACTCAGCATTCTCCGGTAAGTTTCATCTGCCTCAGTGTATTTGGAAAATGAAGGCTTATTTACAAATAGATGTTTTACCTCATGCTGGAGGTAAAATATATTTTCAAAAGCACTGTACAGTACCTTTCTTGTTGGTACTCTTGAAACCTGTGAAGTAGCCACTTGTTGTCTTGCTACATCCCTGAGTTTGTCATTGTAATCTCCTTGTTCCATAATTTTATCATGAATGACTAAGAGATTAGGTAATCCCTTTTCCTTTAGCTTATCAAACTTAGCCATGAACCTGTCAACGACTACTTGCATTTCCTTGCTCTTTTCCTCTAACTTATGCGTAAGGTCCCTCTTGGTGAGGACTTTCTTTACCTCCAAAATAGTGGCAGCCCTATCTTCAATTTCTAGTTTCTGTAGTTGGTACTTGTTCTTTGAATTTAAGAACTGGATGAGTCTGGTAGCATCTCTAGGCCTGTTGCCTAATTCTATCTTTACTTTCTCAATAGCCTCTATTATTAATCTTTGAGATCAATCTTCTCGAATAGGACTTGTATGGATGGCCAAATATCATTGACAAAGTCAATGATATTGGCCCACAGTTTTTCCTTGGCTTCTCCAAGTGGCTTCTTTAATGTCAAGTCTCTTTCCATTAACTTGAGCTTTTCCTTTATCCTGGCAGCCTTCTATTCCTCCTCTTTCTGCATAATCTTGGCAAGCTTATAGTATTTTTCTAAGCTTTCCACCTATTCCTTTAGCTTCTTTATCTCGTTTGTATGAATACACATTTCTTCCATGGCATGAACAAGCTTGGTTGCTTCATCTATTGCTGTACATATTGCTCTCGTAGAAGATGCTAATGTAAATGCTACAGTGGTGATGGGCGAGGCAGTGACTATAGGAGTTTTTTGAGACAATGTGGCTTCCAATGTAGATGGTACTACAGTATTCACTGTAGGGATTACAATTGCTGGTGTGGTCCCTACTTCACCTTGCTTCAATTGGATTAATGCATCCAATTCCTTCTCCGTGCTCCTCAACTGATAATTCAGCTTGAAGACTAAATCCATTAAGTCCTCATGTTGAGTTTGAGACTGTAACACCTCCTGTGTTTGTGGATGATGCAAGGAGGGTATCTTTAGTTGATTCTTCAGTGAACCGATGTCCTTGTTCTTCTATTTTATTAACTCCTTTGTTGCTTTGATATCTTTGGAATCATGTCCCATCTCTATGATCAAGTGTTCCAAAGACTTGATTATGTTATCCTTGGCTTGTGATGAAGCCTATTCAAGTTGATACTGAGCTGAGATGTTGTTCAGGGAACTTTGCAGTTGATGAACAGCTATGGACTTCCCTGTCAAGGTGGAGTAGATCATTTCTCCATCCTGCTTGTGAAACTCTATTTGGTCCACACAGTGGATATCCCTAGCCAAACACCTCAAAATCAACTTTTTTATAGTTAGTGGGTGCCCTTGATTGTTGCACAGTTGGTTGAATGAAGGACACCTGCATCTTCCCCTCTTTGATGTCAAAGGCTGACATCAATCTATTCTGACCTGGAGTAGAAAGTTTGAAAAGCTGAGCATATGTATCAGCTTTCAACCTTTCATTCCTCATTTTTATTTCTTTGAATCTGTCTTTGATACTTTTATCCTAGTATGCTGCCCTATTGAAAGACGAGGCCTCTACACTCATCTGTCTCTATATCATCTGGGTTCCTGAGGATGATGGAGGTTATGTTTCCTCTGAAGGAGTAGTACCTTTACTCTTTTCTAGCTAAGAATCAATTATTTCAACTAAGCCATCGATGTCTTCTTGTTCTGACACAGGATTAAGTCTAGGCCTTTTGCTTTGGCCTCTTTCATATTGAACATTGAAGGCTTGTGTCCCTGAACTTGATCCTTCCTCCCTGACCCTTTTGGGATTTTTCTCCTCATTTAGAGGAGGTTGCATGATAGGGGGAGTGCTCATTGTCCCTTCCTGAGGTGGTACCTGCAGAAATTTATTTTCATCAAGTTGCTTTTCTAGATCTAATAATGTGTTTTCCATAGCAACTTCAGTATTGTCCCCATCCTCTAAAGTGTTTTCCACCCATTGCAATTGGTTGGCAGACTTTTCTATCTTAGGGATGTGGTGATGGATATAAGGAGCCATCTTGTTTTTCTGCCTTCTTTTGCAGATGAAACCCAAGGGATCATATCTCTATATGAAGCTTTGTTTTAAATTTAATCTCTGAAGGATCAGGTCTGCCTCCTTTCTAGCTTCTCTGCTATAACAAATAAAAGGACCCAATTGGTCTTTGATCTTGAACTGGGCTTTCTTTTTTCCTTTGACAAAGTTTACCTCATCTGAATTGATTATCTGCCTGTAGTACTCCAGGGAAAACAACATCATTGGGAGGTATTTAGGTAGTTTGTATGGGGCAAGATGGCACCCATAAATCCTTATTTCAGTGTGGTTTTGGTACAAGTACCAATCTCCCACCTTATGATTGATGTTTAGATGAAGGAATCTCCAGATTGATTTTAATTATGTTCCTTTCAACGTTACAAAACACACACACACACACACACACACATATATGTAGATTTTTACTATAGAATCAAATTTCTTATGTGATATGCTAAAATAAAAGACATGAATCTACTTTACTCATTTGCAGAAACAAAAATTGATCGATGAAAACACGAAGCAACAAAAGAATATTTTCAATCACACATAACACAATATTTTTCTAGGGAAAGAAACTACTCAAAAGCCCGACTATCTATATTGCATTAACCAAAAGATCTGAGAAGAAAATACAATGCCTGTTCAACCTGAATAACCTCTGTACAAGTACAAACTATCTCACTGCTTCTCAAACCAGCTTAAGCCAGCACTTAGCCAAATTTGTTGTTTTCCAAGCCCCTACTTCCTTGCTAAATCCCTAAGGGAATTAGCCCATATTTAATTGGGAAAATACCTTACCAAAACTGCGTAATCCATCATAAGTCTTCTACTGATTGCATGCACCATTTGTATAACTTGGAAAATTATACAACTGATAATACAATGTCCCTGAACTCTAATATCATTTAGGTCTTCATCTGAACCAACATGCAAGAGTTATTTTTGAGTGAATTATTAGTTATCTAATTGATCACTCTCAAATTTAATTGACTTGACCACTCACTAGTTCCTCCAACAGTTAGAACTAATTTAACTGAATTTAACTCAGTTAAACTGAATTAAATAATTACAACTCAATAAGAACTCAACCCGAGCCCCTAGAATTTAGGGATCACTCTACATGACTCTAAACAGACTCCCAACTCGAATTTACTGAGCCAACTAAGTCAAATTAACTTAGTTAACTGCTAGAAGTTACTATGAGAATAGAATTACAATTTAATTCCTAATTTAATTCAAGGACAAATTAAATTAATATTTTTTCTAGATGTTATTTTTAACATTTCTTGTTGCAATTTTCAACACTCCCTCTGAGCAAGAAAGGTATTCAACTCTATCCTGATCTGGTACATTTGGAATGTTCTGCATGCAACACTTTTCACTGTTGATATTTCTAATGCAACATCTACAACCAAGAAGAATCCAAACAAAATAAACTGAATCAATTGTGTCTGCAACTATCTACTGGGAAAATGGTGTTGTTGTTGACTATGCTCCTGAGCCTCCTGCTCTGCTTTCAACACTGCTATGCACTCCTCAGTATCTAATTGACATTGATCCTCCTGCTACTGAATACTTTGGGCCCCCATAGCGAGGTAATGATCCATGAGACAAAAAATACCTCAATGGATCTTGCCCAATTCCTGAACTCTTGGGACTATTGCTTCACATCACCCCACCTCTCACATGGAGGTATGGCTTCATATTCTCCCTCTGCCTACTTGGCTCAAAATTTCCCCCTACTAGAGATCTCTACTTGATTAGATGTCTCCACTCGGTCTCCTCTCTGCTTCTCTAATTGTGGCTTCTCCACAACTTTATGAGGCTGCATGTAAAGAGGTAATTCATGCTCCCTCTCAACCACCAAGTCTCTAACCTTTGCCTTGCTCCTCAAATATTTGCATGCATCTTTGACCTCAAGAGAATACAAGTTCTTGATTCACACACTGGAATGTTTCATCTGTCCCGTGGAAATTTGTCTAAGGAAAACCTTCCCTTTGATAAATATCACATTATTTGGGCACTATGGAAACTCAAATCCGCGTCGTGATTGTCCTGTGGTCACAAATTGTTTTGAAAAAGAGTTGATTTTAAATTGGAAATATCTCCCTCATCCAAACTCTGATTCGGCCGATTTTGTTTTTTGAATTTGGGTATTTTTTTGCAAGGAATCTAGATATGCTATTTTTTTTTAGTTTTGCACAAAAATTTTCAGATTTGCTCTGTAAACTCACCTCCCAAAAAAATTCTTACTTTGATACCATGAAGAAATTTCTACAAATCTAGCTCTCATACTATTTATATTTTTACTATAGTTTCAAACTTATTATGTGATATTCTAAACAAAAGACATGAATCTAATCTACTCATCAGTGGAAACAGAAAATGATCAATGAAATAATGAAGCAGAAAATGCTGAATTTCAGTCGCACAGAACACAATATTTTTCAAGGGAAAGAAACTACTCAAAACCATGACTATCTATATTGCATTAACCAGAAGATATGAGAATAAAAAGCAATTCTTGTTCAACCTGAACAATATTTGCACAAGTAAAAGCTATCTCACTGCTTCACAAACCAGCTCAAGCCAACACTTAGCCAAATCTACTGCCTGTCAAGCCCCTACTTCCTTGCGTAATCCCTAAGGGAATTAGCCCATATTTAATTGGGAAAATCCCTCACCACAAATGCGCAATCCATCATAGGCCTTCTACTGATTGCATGCACCATCTGTACAACTCAGAAAATTATACAACTGATAATACATTGTCCCTAACTCTAATCTCAATTGGGTCTTCATCTGAACTGGCATGCATGAGTTGTTTTTGAGTGAATTATCAGTTATCTAATTGATCACTACATGTGAATTAAATCCAATTTAATTCGCTTGACCACTCACTAGTTCCTCCAACACTGAGAACTAGTTTAATTGAATTTAACTTAGTTAAAATGAATTAAATAATTCCAACTCAATAAGAACTCAGCTTGGGCCCCTAAAATTTAGGGATCACTCTACATGACTCTAAATAGACTCCCAACTCAAATTTAATGAGCCAACTAAATCAAATTAACTTATTTAACTGCTACAAGTTGCTATGAGAATAGAATTACAAATTAATTCCTAATTTAATTCAAGGACAAATTAAATTAGTATTTTTTCTAGTTTTTATTTTAAACATTTCTTGTTGCAATTTTCAACAAAATACATGTCGAAGAATTCATAAACCCCAGCCCATTAACCCTGGATTAGAACATAACCATAGTTCCATTAACTAGATCTACAAAATATGATGGGCAAAAAACCATCATACCTAAAACCATGTGTGGAACCCATGCACAAAACCATAGGTAGGTCTGCCCCCTTAATATAGGGTAAAGTTAGTCGTGGAAATAATATAACACACACCCAACATTCTCCCACTTGTTATTTTCTTTTCCACACAGGGGATCACAGGAGAGCGAATCATCCTGTCCATAATCGTAATGGATAACACATCATCCAGGCCTCACAGGAGAACCAATCATCCTGCTACATAGTCATCATGGAGAACACATCATCCAGACCTCAAAGGAGAACTAATCATCCTACTACATAGTCGCCATGGGTGTCACAGGGAAAGTTTTGATTCTCTTACCATGTTCGTCATATGTTGCTCCAAGAAGTACCCCACACCCCTCGAAGCTCCCAGAGCTCAATACATCATACAGGAGCCTCATCAGAGGGTCTTTGAACAACACCAAGTTGTTCTCAGAAAGTCAGGAATTTTACTTTCCCTAGGGGCTTTTTCATAATGACGGCGACCTATTCATCTATACCGATATGTTGGAGCCTGATAGCTCCCTGCTGCACCATATCTCGAATATAGTGATACCTGATATCAATATGCTTGGAGCGATCATGAAATACGGGATTCTCTGAAAGACAAATCCCACTCTGGTTGTCACATAGGATCACGGTGGTATCCAATGTAAATCCAAACAGCTCACTGAAGAGCTTTCGCAACCAGACTGCCTCACAGGAGGCCATGTTAGCAGCAATATGCTCTGCATCGGTGGTGCTCAAAGCCACTGATTTCTGCTTCCTACTCATCCAGGATATCGAAGTAGATCCCAGGGAGAACCAGCACCCTGATGTGCTCTTACGGTCCTCCACATTGCCTGCTCAATCAACATCTATGTATCCAAATAGTCTCACATCTTCGACACTGTATCTGAGCCCATATGTGATTGTGCCACGAAGATATCTTAACAGATTCTTGGCACCAATCCAGTGTATGTGGTGAGGTTCAACCATGTGTTGACTCAATGTGTTGACTGCAAAGCATATGTCTAGACAGGAGTTCACCAAGAACATTAATGCTCCTAAGAGTTGTCGATACTCGGTGGCATTTCGTAAAACAGGTCCAGCAACACTACCACTTAACTTCTTAAAGTCAAGCTCCATCGGGGTAGATACAGGCTTGCAATCCTCCATACCAAACCTTTCCAATATCTTCACCACATATTTTCCTTGAGATAGAAAAATTTCCCCTGTCTTCTGCCATACCTCAAGTCCTAGGAAATAGTGCATTAGTCCTAGGTCCTTCATTTCAAATTCAGAAGCCAACTCCCTCTTACATTTGTGAATGAGAGGGTCTGCACCTGTTAGTAAGAGGTCATCCACATATAGCACCAGTATGAGAGGTTTGTCATCCTCAACCTTAAAGTAAAGGTTAAGATCGGCTTCACTCCTAGTGAATCCCAGCTTCATCAAGTAGCTATCGATCCTCTCATACCATGCTCAAGGTGCTTGCTTCATCCCATAGAGAGCTTTCTTCAACTTGCATACATGAGATTTTCAATCATAAATCTCAAATCCTTTGGGTTGCTCCACGTAGACCTCTTCTTTAATCGAACCATGCAAGAACGCAGTCTTGAAATCCATCTGATGTAGGTTCCATCCTTGTGAAGCCACAAGGGCTATGGATGGTCGTATATCTGGAAACAGGTGCAAATATCACATCAGAGTCTATACCTTCCTTCTGGGAGAAACCACGAGCAACAAAATGAGCCTTATACTTTTCTGTACTTCCATCTGCTGCATGATTTATCTTGTAAAGCCATTTAGAAGTGACAATTGTCCTGTCCTAGGGTCTGGGAACTACTTCCCAGACATCACCAAGTAGCCCCCTAAGCCATGAAGGCCTCTTCCTAGAAGAGGAAGGCTCGGGTGTATAAATAGGATCCATAGGTTCCTCCACATCAGGCATTGATACATCATCTACCCATAGAAACTTTGGAAGTCTTTGATCATGAAGCATATCATGAACAACTTCCATAATCGTACGGTTCTTCCTTTTCGCCACACCATTCTGCTCAGGAGTATGTGGTGTAGTAGTCTCCCTCTTAATGCCAACCTCTTTACAAAAATCATGAAACTCGTTAGATTCGTATTCCATCCCATTATCAGTCCTTACGATCTTGATCTTCTTTTCGGTTTGATTCTCGATCAAGGCTTGAGATGTGTCGTAAGACATGACACCTAGTGGACTTCCTCCATCCTGATATAATGAATCAACTTGAAACCCAAGAGTGAAGGCATATTTAACATTATTTTTCTATATATGTACCTTACCATCGCTGAAGGTTACCTTGTAGCCTTTGTCTTCCATTGCTGAAATGGACACCAGGTTCCTTTTGAGATTAGGTACATATAAGACATCTTGTAGGTGGATTGTATTACCTTGATTCAATTTAAGAGATACATTGCCTACACCTTTCATGGGATATTTCATATTATCTCCGAGAATACTTTCCAAGTTAGTGTCTTTCTCTATCAGATTATGGAGAACTTCTTTGTAACCAGTGAAGTGCCTTAAGGCACCACTATCAATGAGTCAAATTCCCATTAAGTCCGAAGGAGCAGAGGTAGATAGAGCAGTTGGTAGATAATATTCATCTTGCTTATTTTCAACAAGGTTGGATTCATACCCGGAATTTCTAGCCTTCTTGAATGGTTGTCCTCTTCCTTGATTTCCCGCACTCCTTTTGCCTCTACTATTTGATTCGCCATTCCTTTGATTTCCATGAGATGGATTTTGATCATCATCTCGATGTGAGTCCCTTCTATTAGGGCACTCCCTTACATAGTGACCTGCTTTATTGCAAATGTAACATCATCCTTTTCTTCCACCCTTAGGGCTAGCCTTTCTTTTAGATTTAGACCTGGAATTATTTCTTTTCTTAGCATGAGAAGAAAAGGTAGCATGAGGACCTTTATGCATGGCCATTTCTTGTTCTTTTATCCTTGTTTCTTCTTGAATGCATCTTTCCATTAATTCCTCGAATCCGGGAATTATGTTATTGTTCAGAAGAGTAGTCCTGAACACGTACCACTCAGATGGTAATCCTCCAAGATTCATGAGTGCCATTTCCCTATCAGTAATTATCTCCCTGATAGATAGTAGATCGTTCTTGATCTCAGTGATTTGTAAGAAGTATGCTTGCATACTCTCATCTTTACCCTTCTTAATTTCCTTCAGTTTATTTGTAAGAAACAAGACTTGATTTGCATCATTAACTTTAAATAAACTCACTAGTCTATTGTACATTTCCTTGGAGGTGCTTAGGTCAGAGATGTAGGCCACCAAGTGTTTGTCAATAGAGTCCCTGATGATCTTCTTTCTTTTGACTTCATCAGTTTTCCAATTGTTCTTGGCAGTAGTAGGTGCATTTGATGGAGGCTCAACAATATTGCCTCTTACATGATCCAACACTCCTTGATCCTCAAGGGTTGGATCGATAGACATCTTCCATCCGTGATAGTCAGCTTTCTCACGGAGCTTGTCCTCAGCAAGAAAGAGTGATGAGGACCCCATAGTTCTTTTAGGATAGCCTTACCAATCTTCTCTTTGGTGATTGCTCTTGCTCTTGCTCGAGCTTTGTCTTCACCTCAGCTCTAATACCATGTTAAGATATTGTATGTTCTATGCTTATAGCAATCTACTTCTTTTTATTATTATTATCCACACATTAGCAATCACATATGCATAAAGTAAAGTGCAGATAGAACATTAAATGATCGACAGAAAACAGGCCAAGACAAGAGACACAAGATGTGGCGGCTAGCCAGGGACAAACCCCACAATGTGTGGGGAAATCCTTTGATCAAATCTTCCTTTATCTTCAATAATATAGCAGAGAGAAATAGTACATAAATCAGATTTACATTTGCAGCAGCAAACCCTAGATCAATCCCAAACTAGGGCAGACAATATCTCACAAACCGACCGCCGGATCGGCTCGATTCCACCACCAAAATGTACGGCCTTCAGAGGAGGTCTAGATGAACCTATAGTGCAGTTCAGAAGAGGAGGTTTGATGGTCCACGGTGGTCAAAGTTTTGATCTGCAGTTGCAGCTTCAATTTCAGCAGCTTCCTTCAAACTAGGGCAGTCGATATCTCGTAAACCAACCGTCGGATCGGTTTGATGCCACCACCAAAAGTTGCGGCTTTCAGAGGAGATCTAGATGGACCTACAGTGCAGTTCTAATGAGGAGATCTTCTGGTCCACGCAGGTCAAACTTCACTTCTGCAGTTGTTGCCCTAAAATCTACAACTGCTCCTCCACATGTGTGAGAAAGGTCTCCTTTTTGCGTAGTAGAGAAGAGCCTCTTTTCTGTGCAGGAGAAAGAGAGAGAGATGTGAGGAATGAGTGAGTGCAAATGAGGAAATGTCCTCCTGTATTTATACACAACTGTTGATGTTTGAATAGATGCGACTGTTGGGCTTCTGAGCCTACATGAGTTGTAGGTCGGCTTGATAATAATTCCATAATCAAAATAAATTCATATCTCCATAAATACTCATTGAATCGAATGATCTTTAGATCAATCCTACACCTCTTGATGAGAGGAATCTAATAAAAATATTATCAGCCATGAATGAGATGTCCCTCATGGAGTTTGGCCCTAGTTGCCAATTTAACAACTCTACTCCCAGATCTGGTGAAGGCGGTGGGGTGACCCCTTTTTCCTTAGGCATGAGTTCAATGTCCTAATCTAGCTCAGGCTGAACCACATCTGTGTCCATATGTTCCAACAGATGTTCGATCTCCTAAGAAAAGTCTTGCTCCTATGACTGCTCACCCTATTTGTTATCTTCCAGGAGTTCGAATGAATCAATAACCTATATGGGCTCAATTTCATCAATGTGTGCATGTTGTGCCTCCTATTGTTTTTGTTCCTCCTACACTTCCTTCTCTCTTCTGCGCAGCTCTTTTTCTTCCCATAGTTGTTGCTTCAATTCCTGCAACTCCTTTTCTGCCTCCTCCAACTTTTGCTTCTCCCTTTGTCTTTGCACAATCCTTCTATCGCACTGGTGCCTCTTCCCTTCAATATCCAAAGCCCCTCTCAATACAAGAGGATCTGCTTTGAACTTGCATCTTTGCTCTACCCCTGGACTGTCGACAACCTTCCTCTTTCCTTTTTCAAGCGCAGGCCTACTACCCTCTGTTGCTGCTAATGTTCCTACTCTCTGGGATGCTGCTGTCTTCTGCACTGCTAACCATTCTACAACCATTCCGACTGGTTCATTGAGCCTTGAGAAGTTATAGTAGTATCTCCATGGATCTTCCTGAGGCCAATGACATGCCTCATGGATCCAAGGATCATACACTTTTGTACAGTGGTCTTCCACTAAGCAATTCAGGTCATATGGACTGAAACTTCTGGTGCCAAAGGTGAATCTCTTGAATCCCTCTATCTCGGCCTCGGCATGCTTGAGATTCTAGATCTCATACAACCTGATTTGCCAAGGAAGAGTGAGCCAAGGTCCCTTATTCTTCATGTGCAGTCTTGCTTACTACCTTATTAAGATGTGGTATGCAACCTCTTACATGACCAACTTATCCATGGAAAACTTCAGTAAAACATGCAGAGCCTTCTCCACATTGTACATCCAGATGAGGGTGCCAAGGGGTGAGACATACCAATATGCTATGTTTATCAATGCATCTGTCATTGCCTATGACATGCAAAGTGGATCCTGTTCAAAGATCATCCTATACACTGGGGTGACTAAGTGGTCTGATAATCATATTATAACTCCACAGAAGCTACATTTTGAGAAAAACTTGTAATAGGTGTGCACAAATATTGTTGAAGGTGTTCATGCCCAACCCAAGACAGGGAACTGCTGATGGGTACAAATTGCATCAAGTATGTAAGTGGACATGAATAGCTTTGCTTTCTGACTTTTGGAAGGATGTCAGGTATTTGTTACTTGTCCCTTCAACTAGAGAGCCAACATGTCGGACCAATTGAAAGGTCTTCCTTCATTCGCCAGCTGATCCAACACAATCACCCAATTATGCAGGAAGGTATTTGTGCTCTCTTGGCTATATGAGTGACATGCGAAGATGACCAAGAGATCATAAGCCTTACATAGTATCCTTGTCTTGTAAACCTGGTTGGGTGTTGTCCTGAACTTAGATGGCTCCTTCACCCAGCTCTTCAAGATGTCTCTTGAGTTTGCACTGTTGTTGGCCCTGGTGAAGGGTGCATCCATTGTGATTAGTGGTTGCGGCAAGTGATACATCACCTGAAAGTCCTTTTCCCTAAAGGTAGAAAGTTATTTTCCACTGACACTTCTCAACACCATTATATTTAGATCAGTATGCGAGACAATCTAGTGGATCATGTCTGTGCATGGAAACATGGGATACCTGCATGCAACCCGATACAAGCCAGACTTGTGTATGTTGACATAAACTTTGCAGTCCTCCATATTCTCCTCAAAGGTACCTAAAAAATATGTCATTTATGTCCTTCCATTTGATCTTGATCTCCTTGTCTATGAAAAACTTAGTATCTTCATAGATAGGCAAGCTCATAGACACTTGCTCAACCACATCTCCAGATGCGCTCTCAATGGTGTCCTTTAACCCTGCTCTCTTGGAAGCCATTGTACCTTTACTGCTGAGAGACTGTTAAACACTTGTGATACCTAGAGACAGAGCAACGCTCATGAAAAGCACAATGTCAGACATTAACCAAAAGAAACTTGAGTACTAACATGCAACACACCGGGGGGGACTGATTGGAAGATTTGCACAATTTTCACTGGGAGGTTGGGAGACTGACTACCAAAACTATGTAAAACAGAGTCCAGACTATCAATGAGTTAACTAACTGCTGAAACTGCACAAATCATAGTCCAAATTGGCCTGCTGAAGACTGAAACTGTGTAATTCGTAATTTCAATCAGCATCACTGCAACCCGGGAAAACTGCATTTCACAATTTTGGGGTCCAACTGAGGCATTGCCTCTCATAATTATGCAAAGCACACTCTAGGAGGCCAGTTTGAGGCAATATCCACATAATTTCTGGGAGCAAGGCAAGGCCTTCCATCCCAAAAATGAGCAATGCAAGCCGAGCAAGACAAGGTCCGGGCCAAGGCAGCTCAGACCCACCGGCAAGCAACTGAAAAGAGTAAAGACTGAATGCATGTGTGAAACTAGGTGCAGACATGAGTGAATGAACATGCATGCAATTAGTGAGCGCAGTATTCACTAAAATAGGAAAACAATGGAGTGTGTGAAGCGAGTCACCGCAACGGTGACCGTTAGTGCAGAAGCAATGTCATGCATGTGACAGCAAGGAGATGCAATGAAAAACTTGAAACAATTCTTCTACAAGATAACATGCATTAAAAAAACAACAATATTTCAACAAAACCAAGCAAATAACATTCACACAAACCGAAACACAAAAAGCGACAGAAAAGTAGTAAAAGACATGAAAAGCAGACTTACCCAGAAAAAGTTGAGCTGAGTGTGCCTAAGGTTCCTAGATGCGATGGGGAATGTCGATAATCCAATATCAAAGTGAAGAATGAGCTTTGAAGCGTAGAATAAATAGTTTTGACAATATCAAGGCTTATGACGTGCATGCCACAAATCTAGGAAAAAACGACACTTGGCGGGAGGTTTCTAAAATGGTTTTTGCATGTAACCCCCAGCTGTTAAAAATAGATCCCTAAAATCTAGGGATGTTTTTTTCTTTTTTGCTCTTTGCATTTTCGAGAAAAAGTTTCCCATGCATGCAAAGCAAGTTTTCTCAGTCCTAGAGGAAACCAGTCAACTTGGGTGCACATGCAATGGACTGCAGCCTCTAGATGACTTCTGCACATTTTCTAGGTTGAGTTGCTCTGGTTGCCCCTCAAACTCTACGCAATTTCTAGACTGAAGCCAAGCATGCCAGCCAGGACTGTAAAAATTCTAAGAGCAAGCCCAATGATAGGCTGCTCTACATAATTTTCAAATGGAAGGCACTCTGCTTGCTTTGCGCATTTCTGGAGAGCAGCAAGTTGCCTTGATGCTCTATGTAATTCCGGAGAGCAAGGCTAGTTTCCCTCCAGTTATGCACAATTCTCCAAGTGAGCACAAGATCTAGTTGAAGACCAAGTGATGAGATGTCAACTTGTGAGTGAAAGGAAAAACAAGTTAGCAAACACAATCTGATAAGCCAAGAAACTCAACTGGAAGCATATGTACCTGGGCAGTGCAAGACATGTTGCTAAGGATGGTTGGTAGGGAGGCTCCAAAATGAAGCTAAGGAAAATTTTTGGAGGATGGTTGTAGATAATACAACATTGACGACACACTGGTAGAACCCCAGCTCTCTGAATGGACCTTGTTTCGTGAAAAGCAATTCTAACTCCTCCTGAAGTCTTGTTCGATTCTCTGATCATCGTGATTTCCACATTAGATTGAGTGAAAGATGTAGCACTTGCCATGCTCTTAATCGGTCAACACACATTATTTGTTTCGATTTGGGATGGGGGGTATATTGGTGCACAATTAATATGACTATTAGAATTTAAGTTTCATCTCTGGTGTTGCTCCAGTGCTAGTAGGGCTAGATAGTACCCCGACGAAGTCACGCAAGAACACAAGCATTGCTCCGCTGCCAACGAGCCTGGTCAGTACCCTGGCGGAGTTACTTGCATCACCTCTCTGCATAGGAAGCCTTTCTCTTCTTTCGCCTTATTCATTTTTTCAAAATTTTCATATTTTCATATTTTTTCATTTTTTTCATTTTTCAAAGAACTGTGCACAAGCACTTATTTATTTCAGAGGCAGAAGAGGGATCACGACTTATTGAGAGAAGAAGAGGTTGTTCCTTCAGAGAAGTAAGTTATGTATACCTCTGACATACTTGTTAAGGTTTTCTACCTCACCTTACTCTACTTGACTGAGCTGATAAGGATTAACCCAAAACAACCGACTAGAGTAGGTGGTACTAGTTAGAGCGCAAGTGTTGTGTTTTCACCAAGATTCACTTCGAACAGAACATATTTTCCATTGGTGTATCATTGACTGAAGACAACAAGTCTGTATAATGAGAGAGGGCCATAGATAACCAAGTGATGTTATTTGTATAAGTCCTCTTGTACTTTACCCTGCTTGTCTTAAGAGTCGAACATGGTTTCATGCGAAACTATCCTACATACGTAAACAAGAAACAAGACAATAAAGCAAAGAGCAGAAGAAAATGAGAAAGCAAAAAAAGTAAGCAAAGTAGGAAAGCAAGCAAACAACAAACACATGAAGAAATAAAACCAGGGAAAATTTTAAGAACCACCCTAAATTTATATGTATAATAAATGGGTGAATCCCCATGATACATAGGAAAAATGGGAGGCGATTTTATCAATAATATAATATGTATATATAATTTTTTTGGCGAAT
>APFE030024900.1:76313-95058 GCA_000404065.3 Pinus taeda
TGTGTTTGTCAAGGTTCTTACTGTACACTCTTTCATATCCTTCTATTAGTTTTGATAATATTCCACAACAAAGTTCTTGTAGATATTAATCTTTTGTCTACCACTTTTGTCAAGCTATCAAATTTCTTTCTTATTCCATAGACTCCAACTGCGAGATCAAAAAAACATATCAAGTTTGTTTACCCCAACACACCAACAAGTAGCAAGCCCCAACTATATAATATAAGAAAGTAGTAGGCATCCCAAATGTCTCAAGGGGTCTAATGGAAAGAAGTGACCAAGCCTTCCAATCAATATATAAATATATAAATGTAGATTTATTATTATTTTACTTGGAAATATTCAATTAAATAATAAAATTTAATTACGTCATCTAAATTGCTTATTAGCATAATTCACTATCTTCATACGTCTTGCATTTTTTAACAATGTTGTAACATGTGGATTAATTTCCTTTTTGGTGCACAATCTCCGCCTTTTAGGACAATATGGTGCAGTGGGCCAACCCCTATAGATCATTACGACAAACTAAGAATAATAGGGAAGATGAAAGGTTGTATAAAGTAACATATTTTTCAAACAACTAATCCAACATCAGTACCTTAACCTTTTCATGAAGATGTCATATTGAGAATGTTTGAAAAATGGTGGGAAATCTGGGTAGAGTGATGTGGAAAGAGTGATAAGATTTCAGTGTTTTGAATTTATTTTTTGTTAAATCAGAAAAATCAATATTAATGGAGATATTGGTATTTTTTACTAAATTTTGTGAAGTGAATAAATGTAGCTTTCACCATTCACCTTAAGATGTTTTTTACAATATAATTTCCTAAGTCTATTTAACATCTTCATTATCATAAAAATTGACTTATATCCATCTTAACTCCACATCTACCACTCTTAGAGGGATGAAATCTATTTATCCCTCTCAGCACTTGGTAGACCCGGAATTAAGATGGATCTAAGCTAATAGAATTTCCCCTTTAAATAGTCTCTGCTCACATGAATACCATGGGTTATCATAAACCTAGAGCTTAAAAACTACTATTAGTAATTTATAAGAAATAGTAAAATTAATAATTGATTTTTATTTTATATTTTTATTTTAACCAAGTTAAAATGTTTAAGTGACATTAAATTACAAGATCTATTTTTACTCTTGATCTACCAAGCCCCAAGAAGGATCAAATATTTTTTCACTCTATCCTAGTTTACATATCACGATATTTGATCCCTCTTGGGCCTTAGTAGATCCAGAGTAGAGATGGATCTATGTTGGTTTAATTCCCCCCTTTAAATACGCTACATTTCACGTGAATACCATGGGTCCATACCATGTATCATCTTTATTTTTATTAATACTAATATTAGGGTTCATAATGTTTTTTTTGCATGGTATTAATAATAATTTGGCCCATAGGCTTCACCTAAATATAACACATTTTTTGAGTGTTCATAAATATAAGGTGACTTATGGAGTAAATATAAAAAAATGTTTTATTTACTTACCATACCTCTCGTTTATTTATATTTTTATTAATTTACCATACCTCTTTTATAAATATGGTATTTGGCCCATAGGATTCACTTAAATAAGACCTCTTTTTTGAGCCTTCTTAAATAGAAAGAGGGTTATGGACTAAATATAAAAAGAGGTTTTATTTATTTACCATACCTTCACTTTATTTATATTTTTATTTACTGGGACCAAATACAACCTCCCAAACCAAAAAATGGGTGATTGCAAATGAATTTAACATTGCAAAGCAAAAAATCGTGTGATTGTAATGGAATATAACCTCCCAAACCACGCGAATCAGTCAAATGAGTCTTTTCATAGTTTATCTGCCCTTTTTATTGGGGCTAAAATGAAAAAAATAATTGTTTTTTAAATAAAATGTTGGGCTAAATATATGAAATGGGTGTTTTATAAAAAATTCAGCCCTATAAAATGAAAAACCCCTTAAATTTCGCCCTTGGGCTAAAATTTGCCCCTAAAATTTACCATGAATAAAACATGCATGCAAGAAAACACTACTCCTACTCCTAAGCTAACGACTCCTACTCTTAAGCTAATGATGCATGGGTCTACTCACGTGAAGTGATATTTCCAATGCAACCACTGGGACATTGGTTGACCCATGTTGGTGAAGGCATGGTTTGTGAAAAGCAAAGTTAAGTGAACTAGCAAACAAGAAAGATATAAAAATGAATACCAACACACTCTAAGCTTAAACGCGTCCACAAAAAAGAAAAGAGTGAAAGCACATGACAAGTACTCTATGAACTTACCATGGTGTTGTGACACACTGCGTGCAGATGATAAGCATATGCACTCTCTTGACTGTGAAAAACAAGAAAACATGAGAAAGAGAGACAACTTACATCTTGCAAGTGTTCTTCTTGTGTATGACTCCTCCAAAGCATGAGCAATGGGATCATGTGATTTGGGTGGGGGAAGCACAAACTATGTGTTGGATTGATCTTCAATGCATAGAGATGAGTGATGAGGAGGCTTGGGTAGTTCAACAATTTCCTGATCAGAAGTGAGACTAAACTCAGGACAGCTAAGGCCTGACATAACCATCAGCTCGGGCTGAAGTGCCTCGACAACCTGTGGGATTTCAACTTCATCGACAAACAAATCATCATAAACATGTACCTTGAAAGATCAACAATGATTGAATCAACATCATGATCGAATATAGGAGTAAATAGATCACGACAAATATGATCAGAAAAATCAACGAGTTCATCAGAATTATCATGATCTGATGAATCATACAGAGGGGTAGATGAGAAGCAAGAATGTTCACCCTCTACGTTTCCAGAAAAGTAGATGAAAAATCGAGTGGATTTTCAATGGAGAATTTGTCCTCTTCGTTGTCAAATGATGGACTGACATCAGTTGTGTTCTGCAATGATCAGAAGTAGATGCATCTGTGGAAGGATTTACACAAGGAAAATCAAAGATAACAGAAACACCAAAGATGTTAGGAAAAAGCGAAGGAGGCACAGACAGAAGGAGGTCATCCTTCACTGTGGGTTCAAGCTTAGATTCCCAGTCATACTCATTGTGAATGAGAGTGCAAGTTGGTTTTGCAACACCAACTCCGTCGATGTCTTGATCCTCGTTCACAACAATTGTAGAGTCCGGAATGGAAGAACACAAGACAATACAAGCAAAACGTGGGGACAAAGGTTGGGGTAACAAGTGCATGTGACAACCCATGGGCTTCCCAACCAAATCTGTGGAGAAATTAGGAGTAGTGAGAGTGGGAGAATGTAACAGTTGATGGGTCTTATGTGCACACTCTCCCATACCACTCGGTGGGGGTGGAGTTACTTAATGAGGGGAAGGCACAGAGTCACTTGTGACAACGACTCTGTCCGCTTGTGATTGCGCAGCTCCATCGCCGAAGTATGTTGAGCGGGGTTTGAGATTTTTATTCACTTTGAGACGAAGTGATTTGTGACATACATACTCATATCTTTCCATAAGATATTCTAATTTCATTTGACTTTTCGGAGCTTCAAAAGAGAGTAGACGAAAGCGCGCCCAAAATTCCATTAGCGATTCATGCAGGGCCTTCCATTGTTTTGACATTTTCTTATCAAGTGATTTAGGATCAAAATGATGAAAAAAAGATTCTTTTAGATCATTGAACTGCTTGAATGAGTGCATGCAATTAGGAGGCAGTTTGCAGCACCATAGTGACGAGAATTTGCGAAGTGTCCGTGCAAGCAACATTTTGACCTCTACTTCATCAAAACCTTACACATTCTCCATGAATGCAAGGAAGTCATGTAAGTGCTCAGGCTAGGCCGCTTCGCCTTCACCATCATACGTGAGTTCAGACAAATCATCAAAGAACCCCTTCTTAACTTCAAAGGGATGTCTGTTGGACAAACATTGTGGAGGGTTAACTATAACAATATCCATGATAGATGTGTGAAGATTCAAAACAGGATTTGAGGACTCAACTTGTCATCTGGCCCTCCTTCTAGTGCTCAAAATGTTGATGGTGTTGGACCCGCCAACATGTTAGGGGATCTCCCTGGTATGAAGTCCCAACTATACCTCAGACCATTTGGAGTAGGAGTCCCAGTAGTGGGTAGTACGGTATTGCCTTGACTGTGGTTATGCGCAGAGGTAAGTAAGATGTCCTTGTTGGAATCAAGGGTGTGACCTTGCAGCAAGTCAAGGAAGGTGTATGGAAGGCTCCAACACACTGAAGGGGAGAAGAGTGTGCCCCTTAGAAGCCTGTGATAGCATGCATCTTGAAATGGAACACACGAGATGAAAGACATCACGAGATAGAAAGTAGGATAGCCGACAATCAAAATTGATGGATTATACCAACCACATGCTTCGATAAGATTTAGACAAAGACATACGGAATAGTCCATACAATACATGCGTAAATTACATCTACATGCATCATTAGAGTAACTAGGATAGTTGAACTACAACAACAATATATGCATGAAACATGTTTCCTTTGTTATATTAAAAGAGTTAAAGATCCAATCATGCATACAACCATGAAAACCACTAGCCCCAATAGTGGAACATTACAATCATTGCCACTTGCTCCTCCAAGGAGATGTACTAGATCTGCACTGTGGAGAAGCCAAGGATTGTTAAAATACACTCTAAGCTTTCTCTAAGTTATACATATCAGAAGCTTGGCTCCCAAAAGCCTGTACAATGAGTTATGAGGTTCTATATATAGAAAAGGGTGGGGTGAACATTGAAATTCCCCTTTGTGACTCTTCAACTACCCTCGTGACTCTTCAACTTACACATGACTGTTTAAATTCTACTATTGACAGTTAGTCTTTCACTTTACAACATGTTTACAATACAATCTACACATGTACCCATGTGAGACAAGCATAAGCTTGAGTAAGCCACACAAGATATCACTAAGACTCAGACAATTATGGGAAGGCTAACTCATTGACAACCTCTTAATGATCGATGGTGGTGAACTGATGCCAAGCTTGGTAGTCTATTATGGTGTCCACGTACTATGTGGTGACATCCTTCTGAAAGCGAACTCTTTCCTCCGTTGCATCTAGGTACACTGATTTGGAACCTTTTTCCAACTCGCCAGATAGCATGCACATCATGGTCTTGAGTGCAGCCAAACTAGTGCCATACTGGTGCATAGTGTATGCGCTCATCTGCAAATCTGCACTGGTGGCTATGCACATCAACTGATCGAAGTACATGTCAAACTCCAGTCAGACTTGGTTCTTTGCTTTCACCTCTGTGAGTGTGCCAATGGATTGGATCGCATGCATGTGCACAATGACATCCATGCTTCTGAACTCTCGTGCATGTGAAGCCTATAAGATGGTGATGAGTTGTGGGAGTTCCTCATAATTCCATATTTGACTCCGGATGCATGCCTTCAACTCCACTACCTTTGGCTTCATCATCTTTGGCAAGTGCAACGAGGCTCCCTTGTACCTCATTGTCCATATCTGCATGTGATCGATAACAGTGTTTATGTCCGACAAGATGCGTGCTCTCCTAGCACAACGTTGCTGCCAACTGTTAATATGGACAACTAACTTATGCACGGTGACGAACTTGAAGTACAACTTCCACATGACTGTCTCGAGAGACGATACTTCATCAAGTATCGCTTTCTTCAACTCTGCCCTAGCGAATGTTGCATCCTACTCTTCTCCCTGCTTGGCTGCTTGTAGCTCCTTAGCCATGCACTCGTTCTGATCTATCAAGAAGCTTACACTTGAGCTAGTAGCTTCGGCATATGCCTTTGTAACATTGGTCAATGTAGCTGGATGTTTGCGCACATCGGACATGATCACTCGTTCGTCAAACTATGTAGGAGATAAATGGACATCTGGAGTGGGAACTCTGCGTGACTACACAACTCTGTGTTGTGAATCATCAAAGGATATGTTGTGCACATCTACTTCCAAATTATCCTCAAGGATTTCAGTGTCTCCTTGATCGCTTGGGACTTGCTTTGCTCCCAGATCTACTGAAGCTGATGGGGTGACCCCTTGGTCATTAAGCATGAGGTCAATGTGATGATCTAGCTCGGGTTGAACCACATTTGTGTCCATCTATTCAAACATATGTTTGATCCCCTGAGAAAAGTCCTACTCCTACGACTGTTCACCCTGTTTTCTATCTGCCAATTGTTCAGATGAATCAATAACTTGTATGGGTGTAGTTTCATCAATGTGTGCATGTTGCACCTATTGTTGTTCTTATTCTTACTGCACTTCCTTCTCTCTTCTACACAACTCTTGTTCGTCCCTTAGTTTTTTCTTCAACTCCTTTTATGACTCCTCCAGCTTTTGCTTCTCCCTATGTCTTTGCACAATCCTTTTGTTGTGTTTTCACCTCTTCGCTTCAATCTCCAAAGCTGCTCTCAATACAAGAGGATTTTATTTGAAGTTGCAACTTTTCTTCGTCTTTGCAATGTCGGCAACCTTCCTCTTGTGTTTGTCAAGCGTAGGTTTGTTGCCCTCTCCTACTACTGATGTTACTGCTCTCTCAGATGTTCCTACCTTCTACACTGCTAATCATTCTACAACCATTCCGACCTGTTCATTGAGCCTTGAGAAGTTATAGTATTATCTCCATGGGTCTTCCTCGGGCCAATGGCACACCCCATGGATCCAAGGATGATACACTCTTGTAAAGTGGTCTTCCACTATGCCATCCGCGTCATATGGATTGAAAATTCTAGTGCCAAAGGTGAATCTCTTGAATTCCTCTATCTCGGCCTCAACATGCTTGAGATTCTGGATCTCATACAACTTGATACGCAAAGGAAGAGCGGGCCAAGGTGCCTTCTTCTTCCAGCTTATCCATGGAAAACTTCGGTAAAACATGCGGAGCCTTCTCCGCACTATACATCTGGTTGAAGGTGCCAAGGGGTGAGGCATACCAATTTGTTATGCTTACCAATGCCTCCTTCGTTGTCTGTGACATGCGAGGTGGATCCTATTCAAAGATCATCCTGTACACCAGGGTGACGAAGTGGTTTGATAGTTGTATTATAAATCCACAGAAGCTGCATTTGAAGAACAACTTGCAATAGGTGTTCACAGAGGTTTTTGAAGGTGTCTATGCCCAACCCAAGCCAGTGAACTGATGATAGGCACAAATTGCATCAAGTATGTAAGAGGACATGAATAGATTGGCTTGTTGACCTTTGGGCTAATGTCGGGCATCTGTTACTTGTCCCTTCAGTTGGAGAGCCAACATGTCAGACCAATTGAAAGTTCTTCCTTCGTTCACCAGCTGATCAAACACAATCACCCAACTCTACAGGAAGGTCTCTATGTTCTCTTGGCCGTATAAGCGACATGTAGAGATTACCAAGAGTTGATAAGCCTTCCGTAGTATCCTTGTCTTGTAAACTTCACTAGGTGTTGCCCTAAACTTAGAAGGCTCTTTCACCTACCTCTTCAAGATGTCTCTTGATTTTTCACTGTTGTTGGGCCTAGTGAAGGGTGCATCCATTGTGATCACCAGTTGTGGCAAGTGATACATCACTTGAAAGTCCTTTTCCATGAACATAGAAATTTTTGTTCCACTGGCACTGCTCAACACCATTATCTCTAGATCAATATGCAAGACAATCCAATGGATCATGTCCGTGCATGGAAACGTGGGATACCTGCATGCAACCCGGTACAAGCCATACTTGTGTATGTTGACATAGACTCTGTTTTCCTCCAGATTCTCCTCAAAGGTAGCTGAAAATATGTCATTGATTTCCTGCCATTTGATCTTTATCTCCTTGTCTATGAACAACTTAGTATCTTCATATATCAGCAAGCTCATAGACACTTGCTTGACCATATCTCCAGTTGCGCTCTCAGTGGTGTCCTTTGACCCTTCTCTCTTGGAAGCCATTGTACCTCTACTGCTGAGAGACTGTTGAACACTTGTGATACCTATAGACAGAGCAACACTCATTGCGAGCACAATGTTAATTGAAAACCAAAATCAACTTGAGGATTGATATGCAACACATGTGGGTGAATGACTGGAAGATTTGTGCAATTCTAACTAGGAGGTTCTGAGAATGATTGCCAAAACTACACAGAACATACTCTGGACTGTCAGTGAGCTAACTGACTGTTCAAACTGTGTAAATCATAGTCCAACTTGCCTTGTTGAGGATTGAAACTATGCAATGCACAATTTCAGTCAGCATGAATACAACCCAGGAAAACTGCATTGCGCAATTTCAAGGGCCAACTAAGGAACTACCTCTCAGAATTATGCAGAGCACACTCTGGGAGGCCAGTGTAAGGCAAGCTCTATGCAATTTCTGGGAGCAAGACAAGGCCTTCCATCCCAGAAATGTGCATTTCAAGCTAGGCAAGAAAAGTCTGGGCCAAGGTAGCTCAAACCTGCCGACGGGTGACTGAAAATAGTAAGGATTGAATGCATGTGCGAAACTGGGTGCAAACATGAGTGAATGAACATGCATGCAATTAGTGAGTGCAAGATTCAGTAAAACGGGAAAAAAATGAAGTGTGTGAAGCGAGTCGCAGCAACAACAACTATTAGTGCAGAAACAATGTCATGCATGCGACAACAACGAGGTGCAATTAAAAACTTGAAACAATGCTTCTACAACCTAACATGCATTAAAACAACAACACTCATTCAATAAAACCAAGCAACAACATTCACACAAACTGAAACACAAAAAGCGACAGAAAAGAAGCAAAAGAGATGAAAAGCAGACTTACCCAGAAAAAGTTGAGCTCAGTGTGCTGAAGGTTCCTAGATGCAATGGGGAATGCTGAAAATCCAAGATCAAAGTGAAGAATGAGCTCTGACGCGTAGAATAAATATTTTTGACAATATCGAGGCTTATGACATGCATGCCACAAATCTAGGAAAAGATGACACTTGGTGGCAGGCTTCTAAAACGATTTTTCCATGTAACCCCCAGCTGCCTAAAATCTAGAATTTCTTTTTTCTTTTTCGGGAAAAATCTTCCCATGCATGCAAAGCAAGATTACTCAGTCCCAGAGGGAACGGGTTAACTTGGGTGCACATGCAATGGACTGCAGCCTTTGGATGGCGTCTACGCAGTTTCTGGGTTGAGTGGCTCTGGCTGCCCCTCAAACTCTGCACAATTTCTAGACTGAAGCCAAGGCTACTAGCCAGAACTACGCAAATTCTGAGAGCAATCCTAGTGATAGGTTTCTCTGCGCAATTTTCAAATGGAAGGCAATCTGCTTGCTCTGCGCATTTATGGAGAGAAGCAGGTTGTCTTAATGCTTTGTGCAATTCTGGAGAGCAAGGCTGGTTGCCCTCCTGTTATACGCAATTCTCCAAGTAAGCACAAGATCCGGTTGGAGACCAAGTCACAAGATGTCATCTTGTGGTTGAAAGGAAAACAAGTTAGCAAACACAAGTTGATAAGCCAAGAAACTCAACTGGAAGCATATGTACCTAGGGAGTGCAAGACATGCTGCTAAGGATGGTTGGTAGGGAGGCTCCAAAACAAAGCTAAGGAAAAATTTTGGAGGGTGGTTGTAGCTGCTACAATAGTTCCCAAATAACAATTTGGGAGTATAAAATTAAATATTTAAGACAACCATGAAGAAATTGGTCAAGGAGAGGAAAGAGTATAATGCATCCAAAATTATCCAACATAAAACCTCCCTGAAAGAAACTTGAAAGATAATAGAGCAAGACATTAGATTAAAAGAAATTCTTGTCCAAGAATGGAAGGAGTTTGAATAATATCATAAAGCCCTTAAAGAAGAGGAAGAGGTGTGGCATCTTGAATCCTACAGCCTTCAGCTTCAAGTTGGGGATATTAACACAAAAAAATTTCATAATCAAGTAAAATATTTCCTATGGAAGAATAACATTGAAACCATTTTGGTAGATGGCACCTAGCTCAATGAATTTGGAAAAATCAAGAAAGAAGTGATTTCCCATTACAAAATGCTCTATTTTGTGCCACGGGTTCTGAATGCGGCTGTCGTTGCGTATATAATAGAGGGAATTATGCCACAGATATCCATTACAAAACACTATTTTATGACCCACAGGTTCCAAATTTGATTGTTGTTGCATATATAATAGAGGAAAATACTCCACAGAGGAAAACACAGACTTGTCGAAGGAGGTAACAGAAGAGGAAGTCAAAGCATGTTTTCCCTATGTCAGAACAAAGCAACTGGCCTAGATGATTTCCTGACTCATTTCTATCCTTTGTTTTGGGAGGTGATCAAGTTCAATTTACTAAGGATAGTAGATTATGTGTTCAAAAAAATTGCATATGGCTCCTTCTTAGCCTTAGCGCCCAAGGAGGTAAGTTTGTCCTCTTTTTCTATATATTGGCCAATTTCTTTGTGCAACATCTTATACATTATTATCTCCAAAATTTTAGCGCAAATATTGATGTCTATTCTCCCAAAACTCATCTTATCAAATTAAGGAGCATTTGTTGGGTCAAAGGAAAATTATTGATCACATTGTGTTGGTGCTTCACTAATCCTCTTGTTTAGTTGGTTTTATATTTAATGTTGGATCTATTGGGTCTCTGATCCTTTTGTTTGGTTGGTTTTGTATTTAAGTTAAGATTGAACTTTTTGAGCTAATTTAGTTGTTCTATCAAAACAAAATATAATTTAGCTTTTCCATTTTTTTGTGAAGTCAATTTAACTCATTTCTAATTTAGAGTATTGTATGGAGCAAGTATCTTTAATAAATCAAAAATGTATTGCAATAAATAAAGGGTGTATTTTGTTTTATAAGATAAAAAGAAAAATGTATATGTGTATTAAAAAATAAAATATTATTTTTATATTATTTATGTCTTTTTTAAGGATTCTCAAATGTAATCTCTAATCATTACTATTATATTTGAGAATGGTTTTTCCTTACTTATATTTGGTGTATTTGTCATTTCTCTTTATATTTTTTAATAATTTAGACTCTTATGTGTTAGTATTAAATGTGTTCTACTTCAAATATGGTGACAAGATAGTTTGAGGACATTCCCAATGGTAGCACATGTAGCATGATCTGGTAGCCAACTAACCACAAGAATAGCAAATTAAGGTTATAAAATGGGCTCTTTAACATTGCCCGTCGACCATTATTAGTTTAACATTGACCAGTGAAATTTATAATGTTTATTTTTCAAAACAAAATATTTTTTCAATATTATTAAAAATTTAAATTTAAAAATATTTTAATTACAATATTTAATTTATTATATTATGTATATATATATATATTATATATATATATATATATATATATATATATATATATGAATATGAACTTTTTTTATAAAATAACATCCCACATAGCCAGGCCCCTCGGCACACTAGACTTTTAAGAGATACCCAACCTATGAATGCCTTTGACCAGTCAATCCCTGACCTCCAATTAGACATTAGAAACCAATATATTTCAAATGTTATTGTATATATATTTAGATGGTAAAAGAAACCCTAAAACACCTCTTAGTGATGAGCTCATGGATTGAGCAAAGCATAATTACATAAACCAATGCAATATGGTGCATGCCAACATTTCCATATATGTCTTCTTCCGCTTTAGTCTCATTGTTTCAGCAAATTTAATTTCTAAGCCTTTACTTGCTTGATTCATTGTCTTCCCTATTAGCTTGTGGTTATCTCTATATCCTCGGTACTTCTATCAAGGCATTTGATTGTCGAGACAAACTCAATAGATTTAGATAACCCACCCATGTCCTACTTGCAACCCTCTACTTTACCAATTCCTTCCCATTCCGCCCCACCCCTAGCCTCCTAATTCCTCATGCCTTCCACATCCTTGTTTCCTAAAATGCTACCTATGTATCACTCTACATTCATCTACACTTCTATTGGCATGTATTTGCACCCTTTTTGGTGCAAATGCTAGTATACTTTGTTTGGATCCTTTTGTCAACCTAAATAATTGAAGCTATGTTCCTTCTAGTCCATGGCTACAATTTCCCATTTTCACAAGAACTGAGTTTTAATCAATTGGATATCATGTTCGACTTGCTAATTTCTCTAGATGTATACTATGTTTAATGATAATTATTTAATTCCTTTATTCATATTGACTTTGCAAGGGGTTGTAATTGTTTGGTACAATTCTTTACCCATTAATTGCATTTCCTATTGCGATGATATGAGATTACTATTTCTTAAACCTTTCTCCATATTTGAAGATGATAAATAATTCCACATGATGAGCCTAGTCCTCTAGTAAAGTTTTCTTGGTATGGATTTGATGAGGAAGAGATCTCAATGAAGAAATGGAGAGAGAATTAGGAATTGCATCCTTCGACTACATGGAGTGTGAGGATTTAATCTTTAATGGGGAAGAAGCACATTCTTCTCCTAATATTCACATAATATGCAAAAACATGAAGATGATGAAGGAAATGAACAAATATATTGGATCTTATGTAGGGAGCTCAATGTATTAGGTGGGATTTATTGTTATGGGTTTGATTTTAAGAAACTATATGTCAAGAAATATGTAAAGGGGGTGAACCAATGAGTGGATAAGACAAAAGTTATGGATCAACATTCCATAGCTATCACATGAACTAATTTGATATTTGAAAGGAGTTTGGACTCTGTGTGGTTTCCCAAGAATCATCACATGAGCTATTGTCATGTTTTAAGGGACTAGTTGAATTATGACATCATATTGAAAAGCACTATTATGAAGGTTCTACCCACCCAACTGTTACATGAATGGTTGCACTGAAACTATATTTAGATGCAACTTTTGTATACTTAAGGTAGGTACCTAGGGTATTCAATAGATAGGTCATTCCTTGTTTCATTTGCATGGTATTAGAGTTTGGTTTCTTAGAGATGAGTTTCATTCATTTCAAAATTATGTTTAATTAGAATCCTAACCATTGTATGCCCTAAAATAGCTAGCTATAGAGTGACATCTAACCCACATGAGTGTATCCCCTAATAGTTGGTGTCATTTGATAACCCATTTGGGGTACCCCTCTAAAACATTTTTTGGAAACTTGCATATAGTTAAGGAAGTGGTTGGTTGCAAGTCACTTCTTATGAATGTTTATTGACCCTCATAAAGGTGGTTAACAATAGTTTAATCTACAATATATTTTTTACAATGCTTCTTAGCTTGGATCTAAATATATATTAGAACTCTACAATATATTTTTTACAATGCTTCTTAGCTTGGATCTAAATATATATTAGAACTTAAATTGGTTGAAGTTTGCATCAAATATAAGTCTATTTCGGATCAATAAAAAACCTTGGGTTATATGGATGGGTGAGTGTGAGTAATATATTGACTATGTTACTTTAATTGCCAAGATAATTTGATGGCGCTTCATAATGCGATTTCATAAAGTGTTGGCCCAATCATTATGTCAACCAATGTTGATCTATGTAAAGGATATACATTTAGCTACATCTATCCTAATACCCTAAGATCTATATTTTAAGTAAACTAACATGATCAACCTACCTTGTACACCAATACAATGATTCCACGTTTACATTGTACTTGGAGGCACATTAGTCATAAGTCAATGAAACTTCAACAATGATGCTAACTAGATGAAAATGTCTACTACTTGCAAGTGGACATGTACTTCATCTAGCAAGTACATGTGTTTTCCTTGTTGTAGGCATCACTTTGTTAGGGTAGTTTGTGTTGTAAAACTTCAAAGGAAAATGGGTTTTAGTTGGATAGCAAATGACTTGATCAACCAACATTCATAGTGCACAATTTTTTTAGTGTTGACCCCCCATTAGGTCAAGGGATGTAAATTAAGACATCATTATGTTATCCAAACTCTACTATTATACCCAATACCTTTTTGAGATCTAACCCCAATTAGTGAAAACATGCACATTGCATATCAGAATGACTTCAGTTATATAACGAGAAAAGATGTTGAGCAAGATGGCTTAGATGCTTTAATTAGTGAAGTTTATGATGACTCCTCCAAAGATCAATTCTTATTTAACATCTTTTAGAAATGGGTTAGAGAATAAAATATGTACAGATTTGAGGGACAAGTAGACATACAAATTATAAAAGTGGAAAACTAAAGGCAACTAGACACCAAATGAAAGTAGAATATTATGCATGAGACTATGTGGTGAAAAGCATTATCCTTCTACCTTTTGTTTATCATTCCTTAAATATTTATTGCTAGACTTTTGCTTGACACAATTCCAACATTATATAGGAGTAATGTCATCTTCATGAGGCCCCCTTCTTCCATACTTTCCTCACATAAATTGCATTTAAATAATGGTATAACCATAAAAACATATGAAGCATTGCATGTCTTTGATATTGTGTATTTCATTTTCTCTATAAAATCATTACAAAATAAACTTAGTTTATTTTAAAAGTTTTGAAAAAAATATATTTAAATCAATTTCATTGTGGTTTATAGCCCAAATTACTCCAACAAGTTACCCATTCACAATGGTTTAAAATAAAAATAATAGTAACAATATTCTAATTTTGATATTCTAGTATAGCCAAACAGCTAGTTTTTATATGAGGCCCTCTTGTTTGTAAACAAAAAATTGCTTCTACATAACAATTTCATTATTTATATTACCAATAAGTATATATTCTACCGTTTCAAATTCAAATCTATATCTTACCAGAAAAAAGATTTTTTTTAATAAATAAGTCCACTCAAATTATACTTTATATTTAAAAAATATTCATTATTATACCAAATATGAAAAAAAAACACCCTATATTAATTAAAATTAATAAATAAAATATCCATTATTCCAAAGATCTAATTTTTCAGAATAACCAAATATCATAAAGGCTATTTCTGAAATGTGAGGCATTCCATACTCAACAAATGTCATTAATTCTTTAGATGGGGAGGACCAAGAATTCCAGCTATAGGATTGTTAGAATCAACCGATGAATTATATTAATCAAATAATAAAAAGCATAGCAATTAATATTTTATAAAATAACCTCTCAAATAATTAAATTTGGAATTGAGAGGTACCCATTCAGAACGTAAAACAAAATGTCATTACATAGTTTTCCTGTACCCAAAGCAGAGCCTCCTCTACATTATTGGGAGCTCATCTTTAGATGATGAACCCACAACTTTCCATTTCAGAGCACTGAAAAACGTCCATTGAGAAGAGCTGAAAGAGTACATAATCGATGAGTACGTCTGCCACGATGGAAGTAGCAGATGAAAAAACGTCCACTGAAGAACCCCAAATTTCTGAAAAATGGATAACGATTTCATTGAAATTTCTGAGAAATGGATAACGATTTCATTGAACCGAGCATTGAGAATACTGAAAAATGGATAACGATTCATGGTGAGTTCAAATTTTGAAACAATAAGAACTTTTAACATACCTTTGAGAAAGACTAATTGTTCGAAGCTCCTGGGACTGTCTTGGGATTAAAGCTCCATTTTTAAACCTGTAAAAATCTGTAGAGAGTATCCAAAATCGAAAATTTAATCTTAAGAGGTCAAAAAAATTGTATAATAAGTAGCAACTTCATGATATAAATCTTCACACTTCCCACTGTAAACTAACAGAATGCAATTAATTTATTTTCCAGTTCTGTGAAGCTAGTTTAATTTATAAATACTATGAAAGAAGAATAAATCTAACCAAATCTAAATTTACAGTCTATTTAATCAACTGTTGAACAAGCATCTAAATTTCATATTCGGGGTAATTATAAATAGATAATACATGGTAACAGAAATTTGTTTGAAATTTTTAAAATAAAAAATAAATATGAGAGTGAAAAGATAATGAGAAGATTGAAATATTTTGTACTTACAATTTTCACATTAGCATGTAGAAGAACTTTGGTCATTTGAGGTTATGGAATTTATATTTGGTGCATTTGTATGGCCAAGTAAATTGGATATACTTCTTCTTATAGCAATTGTTTTTGCCACCAAATCTTCTTTGAGATTTTCCAACACTATTACCACATCTCTCATAGTTGGCCGTTCATCAGGTGAATCTTTTGAACAAAGTAAACCAACTTGTAGCAAAGAAAGTAGACAATTGTGTATATTATCTTCTTCAAATCCAGCTCCAGCTCCAACCTGTGCACTAAACAGATTGTTGTCAATCACCTCCTTCACTTTGTTTGGAAATGCTAGGCTCACCCACTTGTGCATGTTTAGGTCTCCAATAAACATGTTGTTGGTTGGTTGTTTTCTGGTAAGCATTTCCAATAACATAATGCCATAGCTGTAAACATCTCCTTTGGTAGAAACTCTCACCCAATCCATACTCTGCATTAAAGGAAACCTCAATAAATATTTATCTCACTAGTGTATACAAAATTGTTGATGAAAAATGACAATTAAAACTAATTTTAAAAAAATCCATACCTGGAGCAATGTAACCCATAGACCCTTTCAAAGTAAGTGTTGAAGTAAGTGAATCACCAAAGTCTGCACCAATCAATCTTGCAAGACCAAAATCTGTCACATGGCCTATCATGTCTTCATCCAACAACACATTGCTGGGTTTTATATCACAATGCACTACTTGCACATGAGAATAATGATGTAGATATTCAATGGCATAGGCCACATCAATGGCAATGTTTAGTAGTGTTTTTAATCCCAGGCCACACACTTCCTCATCATTGTTGTCATTTCTGTCATGATACAAATACTTCTCTAGGCTTCCGTTAGACATAAATTGGAACACTAAACCTTTGAAATGGAGGTTGGAGCAGGAGGTTATGATTCTCACCAAATTTCGATGTCGAATCTTTTGCAAGACACTACACTCTGCTTTGAAACTCTTCTCACCCTGGTCATTTTGCAATTGGAAAACTTTCACAGCAACAATTGTGCCATCACTCAAAATTCCTTTATAAACAGATCCAAAACTACTTGATCCCAACAAGTTGCTCCTGCTGAATCCATTGGTTGCTATGTGAAGCTCTTGAAATGAGATCCTTTTGTGCTCTAACTTTTGAAAAATGGATTCTGAGGAATCAAAGTTTTGCACATGTATATTTCGTCTCCAAAGGAATCCCAAAAGTAAGCAACATAGTATAAAAACAATAGCTCCACTCATTGGAAATAGTATTTTCTTCACAACTGCAAAATGACTTCTTGATGTTGGACATGCAGGTAACATGAATACTTTTGGTCCACAAAGGCCTGGATTCCCAATGAAGGACATGATAATTGTTTGATTTGCAAAAAATCCCGCTTTTGGGATTTCTCCTGTGAGATTGTTGGAAGACAAATTCAAACACTGAAGCATTTTCAATTTTTGGAGAGTCCCTGGTATTGGACCTGATAAGGAGTTGAAAGAGAGATCTAGGTTCACAAGACTTAGTAAAGTTCCAAGTGAATCTGGAATAGAGCCTTGGAAGGCATTTCTAGATAAATTCAATGTTTGTAGTTCACTGCAACTTCCAAGTGTAGGTGGAATGAGCCCAGTCAAGTGATTGGAGGAAATGTCTATAGCTTGAGCCATTGCAATTTTACTAATCTCCATGGGCAATGAGCCATCTAATAAATTCCATGACAAGTTCAAATAGAATTGTAGATTAGAAAGTTTAGCAATTTCTCGTGGAATGCTTCCAGTGAGCATATTGTGAGACAAGTCAAGCAATTCCAAATTTATATAGCTTCCTAAGATGGCAGGTATGCTCCCTGATAACTTGTTGTCATGAAGTAAGAGTCTTCTTAGTTGTTTAGATGGTGGAAGGGAATTGGGAATCTTTCCAGTGAGTTTGTTTCTACTAATGTCCAAGAGACCAAGTCCTTGTAATTGTTCAAATTGATTGGAGATGTTACCTTCTAATTCATTGTTTCCTAAGTCCAATCTTTCTAATTTTGTAAGGTTTCCAAATGGTGGAATGGTACCATTTAAAAAGTTTCCACTTAAATTTAGAAAGATTAGGCTACTAAGATTGCCAATATGTGGAGGAATGTTTCCTTGTATTTTGTTGTTTGCTAATGAAAAGTAAGACAAGTTGGTAGAAAGTCTCCCTATGGAAAGGGGCAAGACACCACTTAGTTTATTGTCACTCAAGTGTAGTTTTTGTAAGTGAGAACAATTGGTAAGATATACAAGAAAGGGCATGGTTGTGGTGCTACCACTGTCAAGCTCATTAGTGTGCAAATTTAGTTTTTGAAGGAGGGATAGCTTACCCAACTCTAGTGGCACATTCCCAGTCAATTTGTTGTTGTTTAGAAATAGAATTTGAAGTTTGGAACAATTCCCAATGGTATTTGGTATGTTCCCAGTAAGTTGATTTCCCCATAAAGAGAGCAAGTTCAAATTGTTGAGTTTGACACCAAATTCTAATGGAATGTGCCCTGTAAATTTGTTTTCGTAAATTGCCAATTCAATCAAAGTGGAGATATTGGACACTGAAGGGGGAATGCTGCCAGACAATTCATTTGTATGAAGGCCAAGACTTTGCAGATGGGTGAGAAGGCCCAGTTCTTGGGGAATGCTGCCAGTGAGGTGGTTGGTGGAAATTTCCAAGTCAGTCAAAGTGGAGATATTGGACAATGAAGGGGGAATGCTGCCAGACAATTCATTTGTATGAAGGTAAAGAGTTTGCAGATGGGTGAGAAGGCCCAGTTCTTGTGGAATGCTGCCAGTGAGGTGGTTGGTGGAAATTTTTAAGTCAGTCAAAGTGGAGATATTGGACAATGAAGGGGGAATGCTGCCAGACAATTCA
>APFE030024914.1:0-10248 GCA_000404065.3 Pinus taeda
TAGGCCGTTTTTTCTACAGATCATTTTTCCCTCACCCTCTGCATATTATGGTGGTAGTTATGAATTTTTATATATATTTACGTCACTGCTATCTTAAATTTTACTTTATCTTTGATGTTTGTGAAAACCTGCATTTGTATGGAGGATTGATTCTACTCTGTGTAAGGAGAAAGCCCTACAAGTTACCTATTGATACAAGTTAAAAACAGGTGTGTTAAACCAATGCAGAGTGGTGCCATTGTCAGTGTCTTGTTTTTGGTGAACAGACTCTAGAAATCTTAGATACAAACTTCAATATATGTTTTCATCTGCTGGTTACTTAAGTTTTTTTTCCAAACTATTTTCCCCTGTAAAAATATATTAGTCAATTTCTGTAGCACCATGAGGATTACATTCTATGGATTATATTATTATTTTTCTCCACAGACTATTAATTTCCATAGCACTATATAGATTATGTTGGTTACTCTTTATGATGTTTGTCTCTTGACCTCCTTCTCATGTTCGCCACAAATGCGTCTTGATAGTCTAAGGAGTCTCAGATGGAGAATCCTCTGTATTTCTTGATAGCCTTTAAGATTTTAATACCTTGGATGGCCCCATCTTGCAGCCCATGTCAAATATTTTCATAACATAAGAAAACTTTTAAATTCCTGCAAAACCTTCGCTGTGAGGATTAGATTGTGTGGATTATATTAGGTTTTTTTCCCACAGAGACTATACTACTTTCTAAGTTACTATTATAGCACAAATAAAATGACTTTATCATTGTTTTGTGTACCGAGATAAAGGTATTATTCACAAATTGATGCTTAATACATCTGCTTGAGATTTTAGACTCTTCAACAATGTGCCGTTATTTTTCATATACAACCAGATGAATTTAGTTAGCATTGTATGTTGCTTCCATTTTGAAAACAAGCAACAATTCTAATTTTGCACTATGATTTCTTAGCAGTATGGTGCACTACAACAGACCATATAGCAGGCTATACAATTTTCCCTATAGGTTGTTTCTTCTAGGTTTTTGTTTAGATCTTTTTCTGAGGTGAGTTTGATTAATTGTGGAGCCGCTAGATTGGTAGGTAGATTGTGGAGGTTTTATTGTAGGCTTTGAATAAGGAATTAGAGGCTGATTCTTGAGGGCTATAGGGTGTACAAAAAATTTATTTTTCACTGGAATTTCCATCAGAAAAAATATTGCAAACTTTATTTAAATTTCCTTGCTCCCTTGAACTATACGTTGCATCATGCTGATTGTATTTACTCTGTATTCTGTATTTTTAAAATTTATCTTAACATTGTATCTTAACAATCTAATCTATAGGTTTTTAAATTGTATTTTAAATCTTTGGTCTATACTCTGTACTGAAGGGGAATCATTCTAAATTAACCCATGTAGTATGAACCTAAAGAGTTCAAGTCTCAAAAAAAGGAGAGCCATCAATTTAAATAGTAGACCTAAGATTTCCCTTTTCATGTTGCTAAGTTTTCTATCAGCACTCATCAACACTTTAATATTACATATCTTGATGACATGGGTATGTAGATGTCTCAAGCAAACAATTTATGGAAGTGGAACTTTTAGGAATCATTCTAACTTAGCCCATGTAGACTAGAGCCGGATATTTGCATTCTCAAAGGAAGGAGAGCCATTGGTTTAAATACCATACCTATGTGCCGACATATCCAAGCATGTATTCAACGACTTGAATCCATATAGGAGTAGGAAAATGAAAATTTTTGTGCCTTATATATTTCCAAGTCTATTACTTTTAGAGGGAATACCTTCTAGCCAACCTCCAGGTTTACAAGATATGTGATAGATGTCTCCAACCTATACCAACCATTGGGAGCTTTAAAGCCTGACACATACTGTAGATATCAACTCAGGTAGTGGGAGATCCATGAACTTATATTCTCATGCATGGGCGATGAGAAGACCATCTTGGATTTTTGGTTCCCAAACCAATTGTAGATGGATAGCTATGCTTTCTTACTCCTAGCTCAGACCTCATGTGAAATTGCACCTTATCTATTTTCTTTTTTGAAGAGAGGTTTAACTTTGTAGCTTTGAGGATGGGAGACTTGCGATAAGTAACTCCCAAAATCCATTTAGGATATAATATTCAACACCTCTACCACATGTCCCTCTCTGGATGACATTATCTGGCTTCACATTCACACTATTATGTTATTATTGCAACATTATATAATAAATGAACATTTCTTCATATCATTTGATAGCTAGCTATATTTAATTTTTACAAATCATATTGTCATTATCTTTAAATCATACAATATATGTGTGTGTGTGTGTGTGTGTGTGTGTGTGTGTGTGTGTGTGTGTATGATTTCAATAAAATTCCATTTGAACATTGAAAACAAGGGCATTTCAACCATTGGTCCCTTGTATGTTGTATGTTCATCAATTCCATGAAAATACAATGTAATGACAAGACATCAATGGCTACACTATAATCTGATGAATTGAGCTGTAATTCTGTAGCTTTATGTATTATGGAGTGTGAATGTTTAGAAACTCATAATTGTTTAGATACTTTTTTGGTCATGAAATCGGTTTCAATAGTAATCTGAGTCAGACCCATTATGGATATTAGCTCCCCTTCCCAACTAAGAAGTTCTTGTAGTTCCTTCCTTTCTATGCATTATTTGTTGTCTTAGTAGTAGTGTTTCCAGTCTCAATAGGTATTAAATAGGTATTAAATGGGACAAGAAAAAAAATTCTTGAGGTTTCTAGTGGTACTTCCCATTTTCTCTCCTAACAGTCACATAACCGTCAAGGGTAACCAGCTCCACATAAGGATAGGTAATTGTTTGTTTTCTATTAACATAATAGTGATTCTATATGGGTATTCAAACTTCCCATAAGGAAGAGGCCATACAATATCATTTTGTATAGTTGTACTGATCTATACAGCAGTATGGTGTACTACAACAGACCATATAGCAGGCTATACAGTTTTCCCTGTAGGTTGTTTCTTCTCGGCTTTTGTTTAGATCTGTTTCTAAGGTGAGTTTGATTAATTATGGAGATTCTAGATTGGTAGGTAGATTGTGGATGTTTTATTGTAGGCTTTGAATAAGGGATTAGAAGCTAATTCTTGAGGGCTATAGGGTCTACAAAATTTTTATTTTTCACTCGGATTTCCATCAGAAAAAATATTGCAAACTTTATTTAAATTTCCTTGCTCTCTTGAACTCTATGTTGCATCATGTTGATTGTATTTACTCTGTACTATGTATTTTTTAAATTTACCTTAACATTGTATCTTAACACTCTAATCTATAGGTTTTTAAATTGTATTTTAAATCTCTAGTCTATACTCTATACTGAATGGGAATAATTCTAACTTAACCCATGTAGTGTGAAGCTAAAGAGTTTCATTCTAAAAAAAAGGAGAGCCATTGGTTTAAATACTAGACCTAAGATTTCACTTTTCATGTTGCTGAGCTTTCTATCAGCACTCATCAACACTTTAATATTACATATCTTGATGACCTGGGTATGTAGATGTCTCAAGAAAACAATTTATGGAACTGGAACTTTCAGGAATCATTCTAACTTAACCCATGTAGACTTGAGCTAGATATTTGCATTCTCAAAGTAGATCTAACTCATGATTCTTCCACATAGTCATTTGTTTGTAGGTGGTAACGTTAATCATATTATTTTCATAAAGCCTGAAAGGATGAATGTGGGTGGGTTATGCCTATAATGCTTGAGATAAACATTGGTAAAAAATTACTTGAATCTTGGAAGGGATACCACCCAATACTAAAGGGTACATGCGTGAGGCATTGAACCATTAAGCATAATTTCATTGTAAATATCTCTGATACGTTCATAGTTGAATTACGTTCTCACCAACCAAATCCAAAAAATTGAAATCCTCTTGAGCCACTTGTAACATCAATTTCCTGGAATCTTGTACATAGTCATCACACCTCATATCCACATGGATATGTTGAATTTAGGGTCTTGTTAGGGATTTTGGACTCAAACTTGGGTTTGTTTCCCTACAAAACCTCTATTGCCATTATCCCATACTCCCTTTTTTTTCTTTTTATTGTATAGTATATTGATTCTTATCTGTTCTTTGATTATTGTTTAGATTGTATGCTTAATAGTAAGTGGGTATTATGGTGTTGCATTTATTTTGTTTTGTTTCTCTTGTACTACATGCTGGCATGTTTTGTTTCAAATAGGAATTTCAATTCTAAAAGAGTAAACAACAGAGGGTGATGAGAGTAATCTTTACATATTACTGAACAAAAATATCATCTTCCTCACTATAAGATAGTTTTCATCTAAAAATAGTTTTGCATTGTTCACTATTTGCATACCTTTATTTGGAAATAGTCAACTATGCACATCATATAAACATTCACTCCATTACCATGAGATTAACAAAATCCATTACAAGAAACACTTAACTATAACAAGCTATACATTTTTATTTGCTAGGACACCCACATTAGCTTGGAATTTTATAACATAAGAAAACCTTTAAATTGCTGCAAAACCTTCCCCGTGAGCATTAGATTGTGTGGATTATATTAGGTTTTTTTCTTACACAGACTATTAATTTCCATAGCATTGTACATATTATGTTGGTTACTCACACAACAATGTTAAATACAAATACTTTGCATCACTTCCTAAAAAAAGCCTTGGCCTACTCTGTTTTCTCTCTGGGCAACTCAACTTTGAAGGACATTTCTAGACGTTTCTGGACTGCTTCATCTCTGGTAACAACCTTAATCTCCTTTCTGAGTTTTTGTTTAATTTCTATTTCATCAATGGACCATGATAGAAAATCCTCTGCCATCAATTGTACGTTAGCCACATAGCAGATACAGAGTCTTATAATTTTGATTCAAAATTAATTCCCAATTGAATTGATTCAGTTATATATATGCTTTCTTGATTATTTAAGCTTTATTCCTGTTTGATTGGTAATTCAGGAACTCATAACTTTGCAAAAACTGCAATTTTGGCAACAAGATTTTAGGAATAAAATCCTAACAGCAAACCCAAGTATGCCACCTGTTATCCAATGGTAAAAAAACAAGAAAACTCTGACAAAATTCTCATTATCTGCCTCCAAAATGCACACATGTCTTGACCTGCTAAGACCTAGAATTATTGTGTGTATCTTAACATTGTTGTTCAGTTTGTGTTGTGAATATTCACACATACATAACAAATGTGAGACGTTTCATAAAGCAATGCTGGCACAAAAACCTTTACCAATTGGACATCATAATTTGGATGTTAAGGTTGGTAAGTTGTGATTGTGCCAATATTTTAGGATTCTGTGTGAAAATTTCTGGATCTCATGGCGTGATTCTGGAGGCACTTTGGGAGCTTTAAGGCCTGACAGATACTGTAGATACCAACTCAAGACGTGGGAGATCCATGAACTTATATTCTCATGCATGGGTGATGAGAATACCATCTTGGATTGCTGGTTCCCAAACCGATTATGGATGGAAAGTTATGCTTTCTTACTCCTAGCTCAGACCTCATGTGAAATTGCACCTCATCTATTTTCATTTTTGAAGAAAGGTTTATCTTTGTAGCTTTGATGATAGAAGAGTTGAAATAACTAGCTCCCAACATCCATTTAGGATATAATAGTCAACCCCTCTACCACATGTCCCTCTCTGGATGACATTATTTGGCTTCGCATTCACACTATTATGTTATTATTGCAACATTATATAATAAATGAACATTTATTCATATCATTTGATAGCTATCTAAATTTAATTTTTACAAATCATATTGTCATTATCTTTAAATCATACTATATATATATATATATATATATATATATATATATATATATATATATATATATATATATTTCTGTTAAATTCCATTGGAACATGTTTTTAAGCTTGCACACAATATTTTAAATTTTCTAATAACTACTAAATCTGGTTTTTTTTTTCAATAATTTATATCATTCATGTTTGATGCATTTTTGTGCATTTTAATGAAGTAATCTAACATATAGTGTGAATGTACTCATTGAAATTTTGATTAAACAAGTTTCTTTTTACAATCATATATGTCAGTTTAGAATTGAGATGAAAGATTTCCATTTTCATGCTGCTGAGATTTCTATCGGCACTCAATAGCACGTTAATATTACATATCTTGATGATCTCGGTATGTAGATGCCTGAAGCAAACAATTTATGGAACTAGAAATTTCAGCTAACTTTGGTTTCTAGAGGACTAAATATTTAGTTGTATATGATAGGAATTTGGTATACAATGTTTGTTATTTATAGGGAATCCTTTGTTTCAAGCACATGGTGTTGTCCCACTACTTGTTGACACAGACCATCCCATGGTTGTTTCAGTTAAAGTGACTGGTATTGAAAACAAGGGCCTTTCAACCATTGGTCCCTTTTATGTTGTATGTTCATCAATTCCATGAAAATACAACCTAATGACAAGACATCAATGGCTACACTATAATCTAATGAATTGAGTAGTAATTCTGGAGCTCTATGTATTCTAGAGTGTGAATTGTTTAGAAACTCATAATTGTTTAGATACTTTTTCGGTCATGAAATTGGTTTCAATAGTAATTTGAGTTAGACCAAACAATTCCTTCTTTTATATGGATTATGGATATTAGCTCCCCTTCCCAACTAAGATGTTCATGTAGTTCCTTCTTTTGTATGCATTATTTGTTGTCTTAGTAGTAGTGTTTCCAGTCTCAATAGGTATTAAATGGGACAATTTTTTTTTTCTTGATGGTTGTAGTGGTAGTTCCCATTTGCTCTCCTAACAGTCACCTAACCATCAAGGGTAACTAGCTCCACACAACAATAGGTAATTCTTTGTTTTCTGTTAACATAATAGCAATTTTATATGGGTATTCAAACTCCCCATAAGGAAAGGGCCATACAATAGCATTTTGTACAGTTGTACTGATCTGTACAGTAGTATGGTGTACTACATCAAACCATATAGCAGGCTATACAGTTTTCCCTGTAGGTCATTTCTTCACGGTTTTTGTTTAGATCTGTTTCTAAGGCGAGTTTGATTAATTGTGGAGCTACTAGATTGGTAGGTAGATCACTCTAAATATCTCTCATACGTTCATAGTTGAATGAGGTGCTAACCAATTGAATCCAAAAAATTGAAATCCTCTTGAGCCACTTGTAACATCTATTTCCTGGAATCTTGTACATATTCATCACACCTCCTATCCACATGGATATATTGAATTTAGGGTCTTGTTAGGGATTTTGGACTCAAACTTGGGTTTGTTTCCCTTTAGAGCCTCTATTGCCATTATCCCATACTCCCTCTTTTTTCTTTTTATTGTATAGTATATTGATTCTTATCTATTCTTTGATTAATGTTTAGATTGTATGCCTAATCGTAAGTGGATATTATGGTGTTGCATTTATTTTGTTAAGATTTTAAAGTCTTCAACAATGTGCCCTTATTTTTCATATACAACCTGTTGAATTCAGTTACCATTGTATCTTTCTTTTGTTTTAAAAACAAGAAGCAAACTCCCCATAAGGAAGAGGCCATACAATAGCGTTTTGTATAGTTGTACTGATCTGTACAGTAGTATGGTGTACTACAACAGACCATATAGCAGGCTATACAATTTTCCATGTAGGTTGTTTCTTCTCAGTTTTTGTTTAGATTTGTTTCTGAGGTGAGTTTGATTAATTGTGGAGCTGCTAGATTGGTAGGTAGATCATTCTAAATATCTCTCATACGTTCATAGTTGAATTAGGTGCTAAGCAACTGAATTCAAAAAATTGAAATCCTCTTGAGCCACTTGTAACATCTATTTCCTGGAATCTTGTACATAGTCATCACACCTCATATCCAGATGGATATGTTGAATTTAGGGTCTTGCTAGGGATTTTGCACTCAAACTTGGGTTTGTTTCCTTGCAGAGCCTCTATTGCCATTATCCCATACTCCTTTTTTTTTTTCTTTTTTTTTTATAGTATATTTATTCTTATCTATTCTTTGATTACTGTTTAGATTGTATGCTTAATAGTAAGCGGGTATTATGGCGTCTCATTTATTTTTGTTGAGATTTTAAACTCTTCAACAATGTGCCCTTATTTTTCATATACAACCAGTTGAATTCAGTTACCATTGTATCTTTCTTCCGTTTTGAAAACAAGCAGCGATTCTGATTTTACACAATGATTTCTCAGTTTACGTTTGTTTGTTTGATTTCTTTTAGTATAATTCCTTCTCTTACCTCTAAAAATTAATCCAATCTCGTGTCTAATTCTTGCAAAGCAAAAGTGAAGCTGGTGTATTCCATATCATATTCCATAGTCACATTGATGCCAACTTTAACATACAAATATTTTTATTTTAAAATTAAATTAAATTAAAGTGGAGAGATGGGTTGTTTTTGGAACCGACCTTTGTATGGTCAATGAGTCTAATAAAACAAAGTAAATATGGATATTTGTTTTCATTGAAATCTAAATGCATTTATAAAGTTTTGTTTTGGAAAGGGGCTTTGTATGATCAACGAGCCTGATAAACGAAGTAAATATGGATATTTATTTTTATCCAATGAAAATGCATTTATAAACTGTTATTATATTTTTATAATAGCTATTATTTTTTAATATAAAATATTGTATATATTTTATGAAGAATTTATAAAATTTTATTGTATTTTACAATTTAATTTATATGATATTTATCGTTATTTTTATTTCTCAGATTAAAAAATAAAATAAAGGTTTTATTAACATTTTTTTTAGTTTTTTTTTTCTTAATTAAGTATAACAAATTATTTTATTCATTAATATAATAAAAATTTTATTCATTATTTAGTTTCTTTATAATATGATTAGTTTCTTGTTATATTTTTTGTACAATTAGTTGTGTTTTAAGTGTAATGATATTAATTGTGTATAAAAGGGTAAAAATATTTACATTGGCAAAAAATTACTTGAATCTTGCAAGGGTACCAACCAATAGTAAAGGGTACATGCGTGAGGCATTGAACCATTAAGCATAATTTCATTGTAAATATCTCTCGTACATTCGTAGTTGAATTAGGTGCTAATCAAACAAATCCAAAAATTTGAAATCCTCTTGAGCCACTTGTCTAATTGTTGTTATTATTATATTTTTTAAGAGTGATATTTGGTTTAAGTCTAATTTCCCACATGTATTATTATATTTTCAGTGTAAACCGTTTATTTTTACTATGGATTAGTTTATCCCATGTCTTTCTCATAGATACCAAGGGAATTCATTCTAAACTGGAGGGATAACCTCTCTATTGGATAACCTCTCTCTTGTACCTCTGTCAGGCTATTAGTTTTTCTTCCATTTCATCTAGAATTTTACATTTTGTGATCACTACTATCGCTTTGAACGAAAAATAGTTCATATCTGTACTTAGAATTTTTTTGGTCATTCACACATTAAGAACGCAGAAAACAGATACATGCATGTGCATTTGCATTTAGAATGCATGAAGAAATTCGTTTAGGACAATGCATCTTAGTGTGCGCTCTCTGCCCTATGTTGAAACAATTTCACTTTTCTTTCCTTAGTAGCTAGGATTTTCATTGCAAAAAGAAAGTAAACAACTATTTATCATCTTAGATTGCATATTTAGGAATTGTATATCTACATCATGTGGTCAACCTTAAAGGAAAATTTCTTAAGAAAGATGAACTGTAAAATAAATTTCAATAAACATTAAAATGCTTTGGAACCCAATGCACAACATTTAGAAGTCTAGGCTAGAGATGTATTCAGCATTGCAAAGCCTGGTAACTATCACTTTCATCGTAGGTTATGTGATTCCTCCTCTTTGAGACGACAAGTGCCAGTATGGACTTGTGCTCCCACGTACCATCGAGTATATATTGGGAGACCATAGTAGGCTATACCCTTTATCCTTAGGAAGTCAGGTCTGCCGCCCTATCAATCCAAATGCACTGAACACAACATTTGGGAAGATTGACTGTCGTACCATAAAAAGTATTCTGCAGTTTTGTGATTGGTTTGGTAATCCCCCTGTCTAGATTTCTAGAGTAGTCACTTTCATTCCTTTCCAAACTCCTTAAAGGAAAAGGTCCATCTGAGCACTTGCCACATCAGGCTCATTAAAAATCGAAGGCGACTAGAGTCATCTTTAGCTTTTTCTCGACTCTTAAAAATTGAAAAAGCAAGTTGTGTCAAAGCATC